>APFE030841548.1:174033-333155 GCA_000404065.3 Pinus taeda | reverse complement strand
AAGAGATGTAGCGGAAATAACACTTCATTTCATTAATGGAAAATACCGAAATATGCTTACAACCAGAATTGGAAAAAACCAGCTAGGACGATGGTAGCTTATCTCTGAGAAGAGATGTGCGGCTACATGTCTCTGAACTGTTCCGAACTTGTGTTACAATGAGGCTCGAAGGCCTATTTATTATTGAGAAACAATGGAAACCCTTCACATTCCAAAACCGACCCTTAGAAGATGAAACGCCAAATTGTGGGCCCCGTTTTGGGTAAATTGGTACATCAATTTCCCGGGGTCGTAACTTTGGCATACGATCTCCGTTTGACGCGTATGATAGCTCGTTAGAAAGATCTATCCAAGAAATACCATTGTTGGAATGGGCAACGCTGTTCCATGGACCCGTGTTGCCCCTGGATTCCCCAAAAAACGTCATTTAGGGCCTCAAATGGCTCCGGAAGTTCAGGACCCGAAAAACTGCTAAAAATAGTAAGTTGTGCTACAATTAAGGAAACTGAAAATGCTGAAAGAGACAATGATGGGGGTCCAGATGGACTTCGCAGGTGGCCACCAATATCCACCTGGATCATTTCTGGTTATGTAACCTGTGTTTTATGCAGGCAAAGGTAGGGGTAAGATTAGAATCCCGACATTGCTTGAGGAAGTGTAGATTTGGTTCTTTTCTCTGTATTTTTACCCTTGTTCTTTCGAGATTACAATCTCTTTTCAAGTATCCCCTCTGTATAGGGTAACTATTTTGGATTGTAGATCACTGTGGTGTGGTTTCTGAGAGGAATTCGGATTTTCCACAATGTTCATCTTTACATTGGTCGACGTTTCGAGTCTAGACCAAGACTCATCGTCAGGACTGATATATGGAGAAAAGAAAAAGGGGGGTTGTGATAAATATGTAATAGGTTTGCTGTAGAGACAGTTTGGCCGACCACATAATTTTTTTTTTAAATTAATTTTTAATTTAATTTTTAATTTTTATTTTAATTAATACATTTATTTAACCATAAATACATACATTTATTTAACCATAAATTAATGTATTTATTTAATCATAAATTAATACATTTATTTAATTCATAAAAGGTCATGATATAATAAGTTTATTGTATTGTTCATTTATTAATAGAATAGAAATGTGTGAATTAGTTTGTTAATTTTTTATTAATGTATGCAGGTTTATTATTAATTAATTAATAAACTGATATGCATATTAGTTAATTATCTATTGATTAATAAATTACTTATATCCAAGTTGATTAGCTAATAAACTGATATACATATTAGTTTATTATCTATTGATTTATAAATTATTTATATCCAAGCTAATTAGATAATAAACTAATAAACTAATATACCTATTAGCTTATTATCTATTGACTTATAAATTATTTATATCCAAGTTAATTATGCTGCTACTTTATTATGTTTATTCATTTATTTACATTATTTGTTTATTAATTTATTATGTTTCTAATTTATTAAAATTAAATAGAGAATTTAGTCATATGTTATTTTATTAATTGATCAAGTCAGTTGCTAAGTTCTATATCTAACCTAGTTTCAAGCATTTTGGAGGACTCATGTTATAAGATTATGTTTTTAATGCTGATAAGGATTATTATTATTATCTATGCATGCATGATTGAAATAAATGTGAATAGTTGCATGCTGCTTATTCCATTAATATAATTTAATTAAAGGTAATATTATTTGGAGTTCTTAAGAGATCAGACTAAAGGATAATTGATTAGGCATCTAGAGGATTTAACCTTGATTAAGGAAGAGCTAAAAGTTCAAAACTTTTATGGTTTTGAATGAAGCCTTGACTAAGAGAGGAACAACCAAGTTAAGGAAGGGAGAGGGAGAGGGATAAGGAAGGGAGAGATGAATTATTCGTGGGGGGTGAGCAAAGAGTTCCAATTTTTGCTAATTTCCAAGCCTCCATCCCTATTAAGGTTGCGCGGGTGTTTTATGATTTCAATAGCTTCTCTAACCTTTCGCTTGAAATGGTGCTCTTCATTAGCATTGAATTTAGTGTCTTCAAGGCAAATATGGTGATTAGTTTTACCTACATGCTCAGCTAAGGCTGAAGAGCGGGTTCTTTCATTACAGATATCTGCACTATGTTCTTTGAGCCTAATCTTCACAGACCTACCTGTTTCCCCTATATATTGTTCCCCACATGAGAAATTGATGATATACACCCCTTTCTGTTGAAGCTGTTCTTGGCTGTCCTTAACTGATTTCATTCGTTATTTGATGGTTGACCAGGGTTTGAATGCAGTCTTTATATCTTTCTCTTTGAGGATTTTAGCTATTTTGTCAGTGACGCCTTGAATGTATGGAAGGTAGGCGTTAGAAGTCAAGGGGTCTTTCGGCTTTTTTTTGTTACTTTCAGATTTGGCCTCTTGAATGGCTTTGAATATGCTTTTATTGTTGTATCCTAAGTTGGCAAATGTTCGTTTTAGGTAAGAAATCTCCTCTTTGGTATGGTTTTCATCCGAGATTCTACAAGCTCTAGTGAAGAGGGTCTGCAGTACCCCCATCTTTTGAGTTGGGTGGTTGTGAGAATCAGCATGCAGGTAGTTATCGGTATGAGCTTTCTTTCTAAATACTTTATGACCTATGGAACCATCATTTCTTCTTATGAGGAGAATGTCCAAGAATGGTATGCAATTATTCTCTTCCATCTCCATTGTAAATTTGATGTCTTTAGATATGCTATTAAGATGGTTCAAAAACTTATTGAGTTCATTATCACCATGAGGCTAGTTGACACTGGTGTCGTCCACAAACCTAACCCAAGATTTAGGTTTTAATGGGTATGTATCCAGAGCCTTCTTCTCGAATTTTTCCATAAAGGGATTTGCTACAATCGGTGAAAGAGGTGATCCCATAGAAACACCCGAAGTTTGTTCAAATATTTCACCTTGGAAGGGGAAAAGGTGGAGCGAAGACAAATTTCAGCTAATTTTGCAGTTTGGGGGCCTGCCACCTCTTTAACCACTTGAATTGCTTCATCTAGGGGAATTTTGGTGAAGAGATGGACCACGTCAAAACTAACGATTTTGTTTCCAGGATCTAATTTAGTGTTTTTAATAAATTTGACAAGTTGATTGGTCTCTTTAATATAAGAGCTAGTCTTGCCAACTAGCGGGGATAAAATGCTAGCGACATATTTTGCTAACTCATAAGTGGGTGACCCTAAAGTGTTGACTATAGGTCTTAAGGGGACTTATTTTATATGTATTTTAGGGGCTCCATAAATCCGAGGTGTGATCTCACTATTAGGGGTCAATTTCTTTTTTAGTTTATCGTCAAGATTGTTTCTTTAATGGCTTTCTTTACCAGGTTCATGATTTTGGAGATGGGGGTTTTCTCTAATTTCTTGTAGCTGCCACTATTATATAAGTGGTCTTTCATTTTGTTAACGTAATCCTCATAATTCATTACGACAGTGGCGTCGCCTTTGTCAGCCTTCAGAATTATAATGTCATTTTTATTTCTAAGACTTTTTATGGCTTTAAGTTACTCAAGGTTTAGGTTTCTTTTAGGAGGTTTGGCCTCTCTTAGGATAATGACACACTCTTGTCTAATGAGTTTTTTATCTTCATCTTTAAGCATCTTGATTCCATCTTCTAAGCTGCAAATGATTTCTTCATTGGGGATTTTGTTAGGGGCTAAGGCGAAATTTAGACCTTTGTTAAGGACCTCTGCTTCTTCCTTTTTCAGATCATAAGAGGAGATATTAACCACTTTTTTGTTCATAGTTATAGAATCAAGGTTTTCAATTCTGGTGTTAGTTTTTATTATATAGTTATCTACCTTATTATTTTGAATAGTGTTTCTGTAACTGTTCTCCATATTCATCTTACCTAACTTATTATTAATATTTGGATTATCAACTACCCACCTATCTATATTAGTCGTGTTATTAATTGAGATGTTGTCGGTTACATACCTGTGAGGAGGGGCACTCCACATGCTGTCTACTCCAATTTTTGCTGCGTCTTTTAGGATGTCTTCTTTGCTCCTGCACAGAGATTCGGTGTTTAATTGAAAACCAGCTGCGTGCCCCAGGCTTGTTGTTACATCTAATACTTCTGCGCAGAACCTTGTCATTGTAGCGTTCAACTTGGGCCTCTTGCTTGGCTCAAATATTTCATCAGTAGTCTCCATAGTAGATATAGATGCCTTCTTCCTATTCCTCTTAGGATTCTTCTCTTCATTTATTGGAGCTTGTATGATAGGAGGAATGTTATTAGCTCCCCTTGTTCTAGAACCTGCAGGAAAGAGTTGTGATCAAATTTTCTTTCCAAATCAATGAGTGTGTTCTTTACATCCACAACAGTGCTATCCATATCAATCAAGGTGTTCTCCACCCAATCATCCTGGTTAGCAAACTATTCAATGTCAGGCCTTGGGTGTTGGATGTATGCTCCCAACTTGACCTTGTTTCCGAGCTTGTTTATGACCCCATGAGGGTCATAGTGCCACATGAAGCTATTTCTCATTTTCATTTGTTGAAGTAACCTGTCGGCCTCTAGTCCATCCTCTCTGTTGTTGCAAATAAATGGTTCCATTTGTTTTTTCATTTTGAACTGGGCTTTCTTCCTATAATCTAGGAAGTCGATTTCATCAGAGCTAATGATTTGTCTGAAGTATTCAAGAGAAAATATCCTCATATGGAGGTATTTGGGCAACTTATAGGGTGCTAGCTCATAGCCATAAATTTTGATCTTAGTGTGGTTTTGGTACAAGTACCAATCTCCCACCTTGTTGTTCATGGCCAATTATAGTACTGTCTTGATCTTTGGGTTGATTCTAGGCCGAGTCTTAGAAGTCAGCATGTTCATGATTGGGTACACAAAGGAGTCTATGAAGTCTTTGTAGGTGAATGTTGTGGAAAACATCTAGACCAAGTGCGTCTAGTAGATGACTGATCTCTCCTTTTCCTTGGTGCCCAATTTATGGATTCTCATTTGGAACTTGTCTGTCTGGTAATACAAAAAAATATAAAACAACACGGAAGAGTATCTGAAAATTCTTTCAGTGGGCAGTCTAATGAATTGTTCATGCATTTTGTATGCAATGAACTAGGCATAATCAAACATGATAATTGGAGGCTTGCCTGGAGTGAAAATGGACAGAAAGGCCATAATGACCTCATCCACATGCTCATCTGATGTGTATCCTAGCATGGATGAGAGCATGGTGATTATGGGCCTGCCTGTCTCTGAAAAAGTAGTGGCAGCATAGGGTGGAATGTCTATAGGAGTATGGCGTCCCTCAATGATGAAATTCTGGAAAATTTGTTTGATTTTGACTGGGTCTAGTGTGATGTACAGGTCCAATAGGCTTCCAATGGACAAAGGGGTTAGCTTAGGACTAGGCTAGATTTGCAACATATGATTGATAGATTCACCAATAGTGGTGAATAATAACTCATGGTTTTGTGCTACAATAGCCATTTGACTTGGAATATAACAGGCATGACAAAAATGTACAATGTCTGGGAATCAGTGAAATTCTGGGAATGTCTACTTGGGCAAATTGGATTCCCAAAAGTTGATGTCATCAGCATGGTTTAGGAACCTATCCTTACTCCAGCAGTGGATTTTTCAGAGGGTGGACTAGAGTAGAAGTGTCTTTAATTTGGAAATCCCTATCTACTAGGGCCAAATGGTCAATGTCGAGGTGAGGGGTTGACACAGGATTGACATCCACGGAGGTCTGGATAGCCATATTTGTGATAAAATGTGGGAATTAGGCTTATACAACTTGTGGAAATGAAGTCTTGACAACTGTGGTACAAGGATAGGGTAATGGCAATTTGCAGGATAGGGGTTTTGGTATTTTGGGGGAAATACTCTCAATTCAGGGAAAATTAATTAAATTCAATTACTTTAATGCTTGAATTTACTGATTACTTTTGAATTTGAAAGGGTTGTCTGTGGTTTGTTGTAAAATACATGGAGTTTGAGGTTCAGACTGCAAATTGGTTTTGATGGTGGCTGCAGAGGGTTCTGTGGCTTTAGTTGCGCACTGAAGGGTCGAACTGGGCTTCCAGAGTGTGTCTGGGAGGTAATTGGTGGCCAGAACTAGTTGCAGAAACTTGGAGGGTGCATGAAAGCTTAGGACGCTTTTCTAGAGAAAATGAGCGAAAAGGGTGAAACTCGGGGTCTGTGGGCTTTTAACCAGGAATGGTTAGAAATTGGCATGAGATTAAATTAGTGAAAAGTGAGCGGTTTTCGCTTTCATCGGGGAGGTGGTTTCAGGGACCATCGCACCACTTTTGAGCGATGGGTGGTTTTTTCCTGAGAGCACGCGACTTAACGCAGTGCTGCCATGTAACCTAAGGGGGCCCAAGCAATATCGCCCATATCACATTCTCTTGGGTTGGTAAAGGTTGGGAGATGAATGGGCGCGATATGGGTGAGGGCCATAGGATCTGGCGGTGCAAGATCCAATTGCCATTGCGTGGCGAAGTTTCCCAGCGGGAAATGGGGGCGGATATTAGCATGGCCCAGGGGTTAATTACACTTAAATGTAATTAATCAAGGGAAAATTGTGGTGTTAAACTGTAATGCAGGTTTATGGAGTAGAACTAGGGTTAAATTGTGGAGGGGTTTACTTAACTGCAACAAGGGGGTGGGTTAAAGGGATTATAACGAGAAAAGTGAATTGACGAGGTTAGATGGGTTTGGCGGAGGTTTTTAGGAAAATTAATTAATGGAAAGTGATTTTTTCCATGGGAAAGAGTTTCACACTAGGCAAAAAGGGTTCTTGGGTAGGGGAATGAGTTTGGAGGGTATTTTGCTAGGGAATTGTGTGAAGCCAAGGGGTAGGATTCAAAATGAAGGAAAAGGGGCTTGCATAAGAAATGAAGGGGTAAAAGGGGAAATTAGTAAGTAGGGGTAAAATGGAATGGGGGGAAGTTAACGAAATGAATTTATGAGCATCATTTTTTTTTCATAACTGCTCCTACACACTAAAACACATGATTAAACATGATAAATGTGCTTTTGTTTCAATGAACTTTGTACTTTTTGCAACCTTTCTTTTACTTACCCCAACATTTTTCTTCATTTTATTAGGTGCACTTAAGCTAGCAAATGCTTTTCTTTCCTTTTTCTTTGATGAAACAAACTATCTACTTCTAACCTTATATCTTCCAAGGGCTCAGATTAAACTGATGAGCTCCTTTTATTTCTTTACCTAACTACTGATATGCCAAGATTAAACTGTTTGGCTAGATCTTTATTCTCTAACTATACACATGAAATTCAAAGCATGGAGTAGTCAAGATTAAACAGTTTGACTATCATGGGTTATGGCAGTAATGACAAGCTACACACAACCATTATTTCGATAGTGAAGTAAAAAGTAGTGGCACTTGGACTTGCACACTTTCATGATCTGTTTTTGTTTGGGGTTCATATTTCTTCATTTCTTTTTTTATCTTTTCTTATTCTTTTTGTCCTTTGATATTTATTTTAGGACATACTCTCTTTAAATTTTTTAATTTTAATATGGAAAACATTTGCAGAAAGAAAAGGTATGTACAATATTACAAGACTTAACCTCAGTCAATTCAAAATTATGAATCTTATCACTATAGAACTCTAATAGTGGCTCCGCATGGGGATGGCATTTCCTGGTGAAATGTCAAGAACTCTAAAGACCTGTAGCCTTTGAATTGTGACTGTAGTTACCTTGTGATTCTTCTTTATTGATAGTTATGATAGTGAATCCTTCAAAGCTCAAGGCCTTCTCTCCGGGCTTCAACTCCAAAGGATTACCATCCAATCTAAACTACACTCTACAATGTTATGTACAATGATGCAAAGTAAAGTGAACTTATTATTAGTCAATGGAAAAAATAATTCTTCAACATTCTACCATTAACAGGTCCTCCTGGTAGACCTGATCCATCTATCTCTTTCAAGAAAAAGGCATTTTTGTCCCTGTAACCATAAATGACATAAGGCCCTTGCCACGAAAAATCAAAATTTCCGTTCTTGCCTTTGTCTTCTCTCCTTGAATCCCACATAAGGACTTTATCTCCTATGTAAAAATCATCTTCTTTAGTCCTTTTATCAAAAAACTTCTTGATTTTGTCCTAGATTACCTGTGATGTTACATATACTTCTTCTCTGGTCTACTGCAGGTGTATGGTCTAATTTATTGTTCTCTCAATATCATTTGGTTCCACCTATAATTCCTGGATGATCTTCATCACTAGCACTCCCAAATATGATGGAAAAACTGCATCAATCCCATATACTAACTGGTAGGGAGATGTGCTAATGGAATTCTTTGTAGTTAGTCTATCTGCCCATAAGGCATTGACTAACTTCTTGTTCCACGTCTTTTTGTTGTCTTCCAGTAATTTCTTAATGATATTGACCAGGTTTTTGTTAGATGATTATGCAATTCCATTACCTTGAGGGTAATAGGTTGTGCAGTGGCCAAGGGTGATGTGGTATTTGTTACAGAAATCTGTAATTCTCTTGGATTTAAAAGCAGTTGCATTATCAGTAATGAGCTTTTCGGGACATCTAAATCTTGACAGGATATTATTCTCAAGAAAGGAGATAATGACAGTTTATGTGGCTTGTCTAGAAGGTGTTTCTTCTATCCATTTGATAAAATAGTCAGTGGTTGTCAGAATCCATTTGTGCTGAGATGAGGAGGCTGGGTGTATTTCTCCAATGAAGTCTAACCCCCATTGTTGAAATGTCATTTCAGTGGAAATTGGTTTAAGAGGCAAGGGTAAAATTTTTCCCTTTCCCTCAAATATTTGGCATTTATGACAGGAGGTTACATGTTTCTTAACATCTACAAACAAAGTGCGCTAGTAGAAACCAACCCTCGGGATTTTGTCAGTAGTAGTCTTCTAGTACAAGTATCCTCCACAATCCCCTGCATGAAACTCTTGCATGATTTTATCAGATTCATTTTTCAGTAAACAATTAATCAGAATACCATTATTGTCTTTCCAAAACAATGCATTATCTATGATACAATACTTTAATGACTTCATATTTAAAAATCTAGCTTTAGTTCTTGTTAAAACAGGAGGAGCTTGTAAATTTTGTAATACAAATATGATATCTGCATACCAAGGTGAATCAGTAAAAGGTTCACTGATCGGTGGGGTCGCCATCTCTTCATGATCATCAAGGGCACTAATGAAGTTTATATCAAGGGCCTGATTGTTCGATTTAGCCATGATTTTGGCTAAACCTTGGCCTTTGATAAGCTTAGTTGGCTTTATCTCTATGTCATATTCCAATATTGTGGCAATCCATTTGCCTCTTTTCCCTTCAGGCCCATTTTGTGTCAAAATGTCCTTAACTAAAAAATTTGGAACATAAGCAATAATGTGAGAATACAGAATGTATACTCTGAAGTCTTTGATATACTTTACTAAAGCTAATTCTTGTTTTTCAATAATATTTTATTTGAGTGTGGCATATCTTAAGGATTTACTAAAAAAACAATTGGTTGTTCATATCCTTGGTTGTTCTTTTGCAACAGACTACTGCAATGGTGTGTTCTGAAGCAAAAGAAAAAATTATAAAATCCTTGTTAAAATCAGGGTTTATCAGGACTGGAGTTTTGGTTAAGACTTCCTTGATGGCTTCAAAGGATTGTTTGGCCTCCACTCTCCATTTAAGTGTTGAGTCCTTTCTCAGCTTATTTAATTCTCTAATCAGTTATGCTAGATTTGAAATGAATCTCCTAAGAAAGATTATCTTGCCTAGAAATGATTGTAACTCTCTAATGTTTCTAGGATGGGTAATGGTCAAAATGGCATCTATTCTAGTAGGATCTATTATAATCCCATCTTTAGATATAATATGTCCCAACAATTTTCCCTCTTCTAGATCGAAGAGTGTCTTTTTTGGATTTAAAGAAATCCCAAATTTTCTACATTTGATAAAAACTCTTCTCAGGTGGTCTAGGTGTTCATTGTTAGATTTAGAGAATATTGTGGTGTCATCTTGGTATACTACTATGAAGTCATGGATCTACTTGGAAAAAGCTATATCCATAGCTTTTTGAAATGTGGTACCTGTATTCATTAATCCAAAAGGCATCTTCAAATACATGAAGGTACCCCAAGGAGTAGTAAATGCAGTTTTGGCTTGGTCCTCTGGTTGAACTAAGATCTGGTTATACCCAGAAAATCCATCTAATAGTGAAATCCTGGATGAGGTTACTACCCTATGCAGGATATGGTCCATTTTTTGTAGAGGATAGTTATCTTTTAGTGAGACCTTGTTTAAATTTCTGAAATCTACACAAAGTCTAATTTCATCAGTCTTTTTCGTAGTACTAACTAAGTTTGAAATCCAATACGAGTATCTAATGGGAGCTATAATTTGGGCATCAAACATTATTCTAACTTCTTTCTCAATAGAAGACATAAGAACTGGGTTTATTCTCCTAAGTTTCTGTTTGAAAGGTTTATGATTTTCTTTTAGAGGTATTTTGTGTTGGATTATGTTGGTGTCATAAGATTTTAAGTCCATAATTCCAGGCAAATACATCCTGGAACTCTTTAAATAGATTGATGTATTTAACCTTTTCCCCTAGAGGTAAGGCTTTTGATATTTTAATGAGTTTTGGTTTATCCTCAATTCCTATGTTAACCTCTTCTATGTCAGCTCTCAAAGGTTCCATTTTGGGTTTCCTAGCTACATCATTAGAGTCAAACAAATCTTCTAAAGGGACTAATCCCTTAGGCAAAAAATTATTTTTCAGATTAAGAACTTCAGGATCATCATTCATTATTTCTTCAATCTCTACATTCTCTAAACTATCTATTTCTACTCTAGTAAATTTAGTTGGTTTAGATATATCTAAAATATTTACATCTATGTTATTTTCTATATTATTGTCTACTGTACAGTCTGTATCTATCTTACAACTCTGAAACTCACCTTCATTGTTCATGAAACCATAAATTTGAGAATCCTGGGAGAAAATCTACCAATACTTCAAGTTGTTTGGATAACAGGCCTAAGCCTGACTTCTACAGTGTACTGATGGTTGGGTTGAAATGGAAATTTACAGGTTCTAGAAAATGTGGCGAGATTGTGGGTCTGCATATTCTTTTTTCTAGGAATGGAAACAAAGTTTGTTTCTAGGAGGTCTTTGATCAAGTCTAGGACAGTATCCCTATATTGACCAAGTCTGGGATTGTTTACAGAGTATTCATCATTAATCTGTTTAATAATCAACTCCGAGTCTCCCATGATGGAAACTCTTTTGGCTCCAAGTTTCCTAACCAATTGTAACCCTAGAATTAGGGCTTCATATTCAACCATGTTATTGGTACACTTGAAGTTCAATATGAAAGCATGTCACTCAGCATGATTATTCTCCATATTATGGATCCAAACTCCTGCACTAGCCTCTAACCTATTAATAGATCCATCAAAGTATAGATTCCATAGGGACTCATGAAAGATGTTCTCACTATCAGCTATTCTATATTTCAGGTCTTTAGCTCTGATTTCCTTATTGTCATGTTCTGCATTGTATAGGATAAAAGAGTCCATATCTGAATGCATGGATTATATGGGAACATTTTTTGGTTTGTCATCACTACTCACCATGTATTTCATTCGGGTCTCTCTATATAATTTTCTTTGTTGGCCAAAAATAGATATGGTGGCATAAGACATATCTAACTCCAAGGATCACTGTAGTTTTTCTCCCCATGAGCGAGATAGTGGGATGTCTGCAACTACTATGTCCATTAGAATCTCTTTGTAGGGCACTGGACAATAGTTACACATAAGTCTTCGATCAAACCAAGGCATTTAACTTGGCTAGAGTCAAAAGAAAACAAATCCGTATATGGTCTGGTAATGTCTAGGTTCAATCTCTCCATTAATTCCTTCTGGCATCAGATTATGGGATGCCCCTCAGTCTAACATAGCATTATGCAATATTTTTTCATGAATGTTCAAGCTAATGTAGAAAGGAGGATCTCCCCCTTACTGATGAATACCATTGGCTTCAGGGCCAAACAATAATTCAGGCTGATCATCATTCAAGTTAACGACATTCTCTCCCTCTCTTATGTTTAAAGTTTCAATTATCTGTGACCTATAGGATTCATTCTTTACTAGTTTAGTCAAGGGAACTGATATCTTTAATTTTTCTATTTCAGTTTCGATGTTTAAAGGGAGTTGAGGTTTGCTTGCTTCATATAGATCTTCCTTAACATATGTAGTTTGTGTCTTCTTATCCTGTTTCTTAGTACTAGGCATTCTAGTATGTCTTTCTACTATTTTTCCTTGATTTCTCTTATTTTGATTAACTTAAGAAATTGTCTCTGTTTGAGTTTTAGTGGAGGTTATATCTACAATTTTAGGGGTAGAAATTTCTGGTGTCCCCCTAGGGAGGATTTGTGACAATTTGGTAACTCGAGCTTCATTTATTATCTTAGTCTAGGTCTGGATGGATCTTTTAATGGGAGTCTCATTGTTCTTTTTACTTCTTAAGGTATATTGTTTGTGTACCTCATATATAGATGACTCATATCCCTGTTTAAAATCAAAGGATTCACCAGATTCTAACTGCAACTGCTACAACATATACAACTCTTGTTCTTCTTGATTAAGAAAAACAATGTCTTCATCTTTAGCTTCTAGTAAGTTTATCTGGGCATCATCTTCTCCTTCTTGGTTCTGTGAATCCTCAACATAGTTCTCTTGGAAGGGAGGTCTAATCTATTGATCTGGTATAACATTCTTTCTAGCATTAGGATTCTTCTTAAAATTGAGGTTTCTTATTGGGATGGTTGTTGATTTTCCCATTGATTTTTCCTCTCCATGTTTTCTAATCTATCCATTATTCTCTCTAAACTCTTAGCTAAAATATCTACCTTTCCATCTGAAGTGGAAGTTTCCTCTTTAAATATAACTTTCTTTTCATTTCTCATTCGATCTTTCTTAGATAATACATTGGCCTCTATACTAACAACATTGCTTTGCATTTGTTCTAGTGTTTCAGGGTTTCTTTCCCTTAAATGCTATGACATGTTAGTGTCAAAACCATTAGGGAATTTGATTAATGCTAGGTCAAGTGGAGGCTTAATATTGGCTAGAATTGCGTTGTAGATACTATTGAACCTAGTGCAATAGTCCTGAACTAACTCATTAGGAGCTCTTCTAATGTTTTCATATTCAGAAAATATTTTCAATGGGTTTTTCTTTCACTCCCATCTATCAATGAATAATCTATGAAAATTACCTAAGTCTGCATTATGGTTGGTAGGAAAAGCTTTGAACCATTTCTTGACATCCCCAGTTAAAGATTGGGAAAACAACCTCATTTGGCCATCTGCTTCATCTATCTCATGCAACTCAAAAAAGTTAGACATCTTGTTTATATGCTGATGGGTAGTGTACTGACTGTGGAGCACTTGAAAGGTATGCTTTTGACAAACAATTTAGTGGCTTTTCAGTAATATTTGTAACCTTTTCTGCATTATGAATTTAAAGAAATAAAGAATTTTAATAAAATGTGTAAGAATTAACATGGGACGCTTAATCATTGATAATTGTTGTTTTTCTATACAGGGAAAGGTGGAAACGAGGAGTTGCCGTCCAAAAGAAAAAAACAGAGGAGGAATAACTGCTGTCCCTCTAGAAGGGAACCGGATGCAAATGAGATCGAGCAAATCAAAGTTGAATAACCCAGGAAAGGAAGAAGGGATACCAATTCGGTGAAAGAGAGAAAGAAAAGTAAAGGATTATCAAATTGGCGAATCCCTCAGGATCTTTGATGCTGAGGGATCGCTATTTTACTTATCTTTGTTACATAGATATCCCCACCGTTACTTTTATATAAAGGAACAACATTGTTGAGCAAAGGGGACTCCTGTTTTTGTAATTTTCAGTTTCAGACAGAACTTTGATCATCGAGTCTCACTGAGACCTGGTTTACTCTACATTTGTTGATGCGTTAATATAAAAGACTTGGTGATTATTTCATCTTTGCGTCTGGAGTAACCTAAGGTGGTGTACCATTGGCAGCTAAGGGCTCGGCTTCGAAGGACACTTGCTTTTGTATCATTATACTGTGATTTATGTGTGGTTTGCTTATCTTTATTACTCGGTAATATGATATATCTTTCATATGCTATGCTATGCTCTGTTATGATCAATGCATTAATGGTTTTTCTCAAAAAATCCGTGTAATGACTCTGCACTGTATAATTGGATATCTTCCGAGTTGAATCGCATGCTTTTAGTCTCAAACTAGTTATTTCTGTTACAGAGCGTCTGTGTGAATATTACTGTCATTTGATTCATTTGAAATCCCAATTATTGGAATCTGAAAATAATGTTATTATGTTTAGAAACATAGTTATATTACCCTTAATTGTCATATTACTATATTAATGCGAGGTGTGCATATATGGTCGATTATTGTCGTTC
Organism: Pinus taeda; assembly: GCA_000404065.3. Classification (NCBI taxonomy): domain Eukaryota; kingdom Viridiplantae; phylum Streptophyta; class Pinopsida; order Pinales; family Pinaceae; genus Pinus; species Pinus taeda. The sequence continues at coordinate 318,684 of APFE030841548.1, read as the reverse complement.
CATAATTCATCAATGAGTGTTGTTCCATAAAGTATATTCCATCCAGTTTGCTTTAAGAGAGAAGAATGTTATAGCAGAGTGTGAGTAAGTTGGTTTTGACTCGCGAGATTTAGTTCTTTTGATTGTTGTTCCATTCACTGTTGTTCCATTTACTGTTGTTCTATTTACTGCTGTTCCATTTGCTGCTGTTCCATTTCCTTTTCGCTGTTCCATTTTACTTGCTGCCGTTCCATTTACTTGCATTTGTTGTTTTGGTGTGAGAGAAGGTCTAAGGCTGTAGCGTGTCTCAGCAGACGCTGCCTAGCTCCCAGACCTATGGTCCATGCTCTAATTTCCTTTCCATCAGTTTCTAGAGGGATGGGTTATCACTTCCATACCCTTGACTGATAAACTGTCTTGTGTGATTCTATCTTTTTGGAGTAATTTAGTTATAGTTTAGCATCTGTTTACTCATGTATTTTCTGAACGCTATACTACTAAGCATTACTCGGACGAATAGCCTCGGATTGAGTTACTCTTTGCAATAACAAAACGTTCCCAGATTGATTTATTAATGTAGGATAATTAGAGGTGTGGGAGACCCTAGTTATAGCTCTACATTTTAGCGCCATTGTAGGGGAAAGAGTATAGTCATTTTCCCTTTATAGAGTAGTGTGCAAATCCACTAGGGGAGAGTTGGATTTTAAAAACGGAAGGTAAGAACCTACGTACGGAGCATGTAAAAGCCCTGCTCCACCATCCGCTCTCCTAGCAGAATTGCTGGTTCAATAGGATTTAGTAGTTTATTAGAGTGCATGACTAAGCAAAAAAAGCTAGAAAAGAATATCAAATCTCCATCCAAACTCGAAAAAGCCAAAGGGTCGGTGACCCTTGGCCGAACAACCTTCATACATGAAATCTATAAGAAAACTGAATCTCAGCCGTCAGTAGGCCCCAGAAAGATTAATTCTAAATAGCCTACTAGCTCCCTTCAGGCCACAACATCACCATCTGGAGCCTTTACTGAGGTGCATAGTCAGACTGATGAACAGGACTTTCAAGAAATTGAAAATTATGTTCCAGAATGACTGCAGGAAGGGAATCTAAGCAATCTTTGTGAAGGAGAAGGGGAAACAGGGGAAGTAGGAGAGCCAAGGTCTCCTCCTAGGATAATCCAGCCGGTAAATAGACCAGATAAGGGGAGCGTGGTAAAAATTATTATTGAAGACACCCCATTCCCTCAGATAGAAATTCCAGATAGGGGAAGTGTTATTAAAACAATCCCTGCCAAGGCCGTTCCTTCTCAACCTAGGAATACCCTCCTAGAAATCCCGGCAGGTTATTGGCATATATTCGATCCTATGGCGCAGAATTAGCCAAATACTCAAACTTCTACATTGCAATATCCAATAGTAGATTCCGCAGCAAATGCGCCCATGAAAGTAATCCCTCTTCAACACATCCCTACATTTCATGGACTTACATCAGAGGACCTTGATGCATTCTTATTTGAATTCGATGTGCTATGTAGGGGATATGATTACACTACTGACCCCCAGAAATTAAAGTTGTTCCCGTCCACTTTGAAAGGGGTGGCTCTAAGATGGTTTATGGGTTTAGGTGGTGGAGTCATAAATAATTGGGAACAAATGAAAGAATCTTTCCTAAAGAAATATCAGGATTATTTTAGGTCTAGAGAATTAAAAGATGAAATTTTCCAAATGACAGCTAGACAAAATGAAACATTAGAAGAATACACAGAACATTTCCAGTATAATTTACAGAGATCCCCCTATGCATCACTACCTCTGCCTGATAATGTGTTAAAAACTGCATTGATCAGAGGCATGAAAGAACAGTGGATTGAACCATTAAATGTCATGGGAAAAGGGGATATTTATCAAGAGAATTTTGCTGACATCATTGATTTATGTAACAGGAGTTCAAGAGGAAGCACAAGGATAAAACCAGCAGAATATGATTGGTTTGTCAGAGATAACAAAATATCAGCAGAAGGAGTAACACGTGTAGAACTTGGAAATTTATTAGAAAATTTTAAAACTGATATTCTGGGGACATTAACTACACAACTTGATATTGTGCAGGCTAAACAAAAGAAGATGGAGGTGGAACAAAATCTGGTGATTTTCTGCCCCCAATGTAGAAGAAAACATAGCCACAAGGAATGTCCACTGGATGCAGTTCAAACATGTGCTATCTGTACAAAAGATCACCTTACTGAGAGTTGCCCCTCACTTCCTGGATTGAAGGCAGTATATAAGGAAGCAGAAGAAGAACCAGAACCAGCATACTTCGTTAACCAGCGTCGCCAATGGCAACCAAGGCAATCTGGTATGTTTTCAGACCCAACTTCTTCTTTCCAGCCTCCGCAGTATAATGCTCAGCAATATAGTATGTGGCAAAACCAATCTCCATCCCCATTTCCGAACTGGTCATCACAGCCGTTTCCTTCTCCAAATCCGTGGATGAATCGAACAAGCCAATTCGGCTGGCCGAATTTTCCTTACGCCCTACCATATTGGTAGAATAACTCATATCCTCCATAATGGATCCCCCCTACTTCACAAGGTTCACCCTGGCAGACAAACTGGCCAAAATCGATATATCAGCCAACAGGAACTATTCCACTCCCTCAACCGACTCTGCCAGCTTTACAACAAAACCCCCAGTCTAATCTGAGACAGCAACTCCCAGCCCAACCCAATCCCAATCCAAATAATAGACCGGTCCAATCCCTCCAAATCATGGAAACATCAAAAATCAGACCTGACCTAAGGGAGTGCAATGATCTTCAGTTAAGATCTGGACGTATAATAGAAATAGAGGGAGACAAAACAGTTCATATTGAAGATCAGTTACCAATAGAACAACTGTTACAACAAGAGGGTGTAAATAAGGAACAGACCCATCATCAAGCAAGTACATACCCTCCTCCCTTCTCGGAACGATTAGTCATACCACGACCGGTGCAATATCCAGACTTTGACATTCTGGGAGAGTTACAAAATCTGTACAGAAGAATTCCATTCCTCCAAGCCATTCAAGACATCCCTATATATGCAAAAACTATAAAAGAATTGTGCATAAAAAAATCAAGGAGGAATACAACCACTAACCCAAGAGTCCATGTAGTCAGTACTTTATCTGACCTGTTATCAGGAAAAGAGACACCCATTAAATATGAAGATCCCAGAAATCCAATTGTAACTGTTCAAATCTATGGTCAGACCCTGACTAATGCTTTAGTTGATCTACGAGCTGAAATCAATATTTTGACAACCTCTACTTGCCAAAAGCTCGGCATTACATCAGTAGAACCTACTTCTACTTTGTTAGAATTGGCAGACCGATCTGTAGTTCGACCGGAAGGTACTCTATACGATGTCATGGTTTCTGTAGATTCCTGGGAATACCCAACCGATTTCCTGATAATTAATCCAAAAACCCGACTGGATGGACATCCGCTAATTCTAGGCAGACCTTGGCTTGCTACTTCCGATGCTTACATTGGTTGTCGGCAGGGAAACATGACCATAACTAGAGGACCAGATATTAAAAATCTAGTTCTATACCCTCCAGCGCAGCCAAGTCTTACAATGATCAAAACTAACCAGCACCCTGTGTCATACCTTACTAACAATATCAGATCCGCATTGACTGTACAGAAGGCTCTAGACTTTAAAGACCAAACAGAAGATGATGCCATCAATAATTTCATTAGTCAAACTGAATCTAGATCTCACACACAGTGTTTTGTGATAGAAGCAACATTTGATAGTGAACTAGAAGAAGATCCTTTGAAAGATGCGCATGACCAAACAATACCTGTGACTGTTGTTGCCAACAGTAAAGTAGTGGAAATTGAACCGGGTAAGACTCTAAATATCAATGCCAACCTCACACCGGACAAAGAAACAAAGCTCGTCCATCTGTTACGAAAGTATCAAGAAGAATTTGCGTGGGATTACCATGATATGAAAGGGATTGATCCTCAATTTTGCACCCACCACATCTATATAGAAAAAGATGCAAGACCTGTTCATCAACCGCAAAGAAGACTCAACCACCATCTAAAAGAGGTTGTAAAAACTGAACTTCAGAAACTTTTATATGTTAATTTTATCTATCCTATTTCCGATAGTAAATGGGTCTCTCCGCTGGTGGTGGTACCCAAGAAAAATGGAAAATGGAGGATTTGTGTGGATTACAAGGAGTTAAATAAAGCCACACAGAAGGATCACTTCCCGCTCCCATTCATAGACCAAGTATTGGACACTTTAGCAGGAAAGAAATTATTTTCTTTCATGGATGGCTTTAGTGGATACAATTAGATTCAGATTGCCCCTGAAGACCAAGATAAAACCACCTTTACTTGTCCTTTGGGAACGTTTGCCTATCGAGTTCTACCCTTCGGCCTATGTAATGCTCTTGCTACATTCCAAAGGGTTGTCCTTAGCATCTTTGCAGATTTAATAAATGATGGACTTGAGGTGTACATGGATGACTTTACACCATATGGAGATGATTTTGATCCAGCTTTAGATACTCTAGAAAAAGTCCTACAACGTTGCATCGCTACCAGGCTTTGCTTAAGCCACGAAAAATGTTATATGATGATGAAAGAAGGGCTCATTCTAGGACACTATGTTTCAGCAGCTGGCATTCAGGTAGACCCGGCCAAAATTCAAATACTTTTGCTTATTCCCACCCCCACTACTCAAACAGAGGTACGCAGTTTCCTTGGATTTTCTGGGTATTATAGACGATTTATAGAACATTACTCACATATTGTTGCACCTCTATATGCTCTAACTGGTAATGTTGATTTCTCGTGGACAGAAAAATGTGACCATGCTTTTAAGGAATTAAAGAAGCTTGTATCAACAGCCCCAGTCCTTCGAGGACCAAACTGGAATTTACCATTCCTTTTCTCATCTGATGCCTCAGATACAGCAATCGATGCAGTCCTGGGGCAGGAAGAGGATAAAAAACCATATGCTATCTCCTATATCAGCAAAATTCTATCCTCTGCTGAATTAAATTATACTATCACTGAAAAAGAATTCCTGGCTGTAATACATGTTGTTAATAAGTTTAGACATTATATCACAGGCTATTCCGTTATGTTATATACAGATCATTCTGCTATCAAATATTTGGAAAATAAGCAATATCAATCATCATAGCAATTCTTTAACTAAAATTAAATTAACTATTATCCCTTAAAAAAAAAAAAAAAAAAAAAATAAATTAATTAAATTATTCCTTTAAATAAAGAGGCAGTCGACTTCTCATAAATTGAGAATAGACCCTCCTCTTTGCTTTCATCATATCTATTTATTCCCTAATTAGCTGCTCTTCTTCTATCAAGCTTCAAGTTGCCCTGATGATGGATCCCAGTTGGGATTCGAAACGTTGGCAGAAAAAACTTCTTACTGTGGAATCTCCGATGACTGAATCAAAAATATTGTACCACAGAGGTCTCAAATCCAAAGCCTGTTACAAATGCTAGAATAACTATATGGTTGATCTTATTACAGGAGTTCGATATCACAATCAAGGATCGACCTGGCGAGGAGAACCCTGTAGCCGATTTTCTCTCACGAATACCAAAATCAATTGAAACAGCAGTAGTGGAAGATCAATTTCCTGATGAGCACCTGTTTGCTGTTGCTGTTCGAACACCCTGGTATGCTGATGTTGCCAATTACCTTGCAGTAGGTAAGCTACCAAAACACTTAACCCCTCATGAACGTAAGCAGATTGTTCAGAAGAGTACTCGATTTTTGTGGATTGGGGGCTATTTGTTCCACACAGGGGCAGACATGCAAATTGGGAGATGTATTCGAGAAGATGAAATTTTCGACATTTTAAAAGCCTATCATGACGGATCATGCGGGGGACACTTTGCTGAAAAGAGAACAACACATAAAGTATTGCAGACAGGATACTATTGGCCTACAATTTTCAAAGATGCGATAAAATTTGCCCAAGCCTGTGACAGCTTCCAGCGAGCAGGACGACCTGGTCAAGCCGACGAAATGCCTCTGAGGCCACAATTTGTCATTGAGCCATTTGAACGATGGGCTCTTGATTTCGTTGGACCCATCAATCCATCATCAAATCAGAGAACATACATCTTGGTGGCAACAGACTATGTTACCAAATGGGTCGAGGTCGAATCATTGCCTAGAGCAACAGAAGATTCTGTAATACAATTCTTGTTCCATTTGTTTGTACGTTATGGACTTTCGAGAGAAATAATTACAGATGGAGGACCACAATTTGCTGGAAATAAATTAGATGCAACACTTAACAATTATCATGTCCAGCATAAAATTACTACCCCATATCACCCGCAGGCGAATGGGCAAGTAGAAAGTAGCAACAAGGTAATAGAATCAATTTTAACAAAAACCATTGCATCGCATAGGCGTGATTGGGCCGCCCGATTACCTGAAGCACTGTGGGCTTATAGAACCACATGGAGGAGTACCACAGGTTATTCACCCTATCAATTAGTGTTTGGAAAACAACCTATCTTCCCCATAGAATTCAAAATCCAAACGCTACGAACTGCACAGGAAGTCAGCCTAGATCTAAGTGAGGCACAAATCAATCGATTACAGCAGATTAATGAGTTGGATGAAATCAGGCTCTCTGCATTACAAAATACAACACTTATTCAACAACAGCGAGCTAAATGGCATGATGCACTTATCAAGAACAAAGTCTTTCACGAAGGAGAATGGGCTGTGTTATATGACTCTCAGTTTCAGGAATTCCTGGGGAAACTTCAGACTCGATGGTTAGGACCATACGAAATCCAGAAAGTACATGATAATGGGACCCTCACTCTGATCACAATTGATGGTTCTGGATATGCATTCAAGGTAAATGGCCACCGAGTTCGTCTCTATCGAAAGCCACTCACTCGGGAATCCTTATGTCAGCAGCTACGTCAAGACACTGATATGGAAATTTTAGGAGAGGAAGCAAAATCTTCCTCACCTATAATTTAGTAAGGAATTCATTTTTTTACAACTTGTACATAAGTTCTTGTATATATGTTTTCTTGATCTTTCTTTTAATTTTTTCATTCTGCGTGTTCTTGCTGTTCCTTTTCCAAAAGGAACAACATTTGCGTGTTTCTGCTGTTCCTTTTCAAAAGGAACAACATTCGTGTGTTTCTGCTGTTCCTTTTCAAAATGAACGACACTTGTGTGTTTTTGCTGTTCCTTTTCAAAAGGAACAACATTTGCGTGTTTCTGCTGTTCCTTTTCAAAAGGAATAGCATTTGAGTGTTTCTGCTGTTCCTTTTCCAAAGGAACAACATTTGAGTGTTTCTATTGTTCCTTTTCAAAAGGAATAGCATTTGAGTGTTTCTGATGTTCCTTTTCAAAAGGAACAACATTTGAGTGTTCCTGCTGTTCCTTTTCAAAAGGAACAACATTCGAGTGTTTCTGTTGTTCCTTTTCAAAAGGAACAACACTTGGCTGTTTTTGTTGTTCCTTTTCAAAAGGAACAGTGCTTGTGTTTCTGTTGTTCCTTTTCAAAAGGAACAGCACTTGTGTGTCTCTGTTGTTCCTTTCAAAGAAATGGCATCTCAAGTATTTGTTTGCATGGATTCATCTCTGAGGAACACCATCGGCATGTTTTTGCTCTTATTGAGGATGCTTTGCGCCCATGTTCTCCCCAGTCTTTAAGATACAACTATGGACTTATGCAATGAACATAAATCATGATATACCAAAGTCAGCAGATCATAAATCGCTATCTTTATAAGGCCTAGTATTCATAAGAGGACAAGAGGAGGGACACACTTACTTCTCATCTTCGTTGTCATTGCCTTATTATCGTCGCTCTGGTTGGTGATCTTTATCATGACGATTTCCCTAAAATTCTTTTTTGATTATTACCTAGGGGTAAGAGTAGAGGATTTATATCTTCCTATTGGGATGATAAGACTTCTTCCACCATTCCTCACTCTTAAGGAGTGCTGAACCACCCTTATGTGTAAATAAATAAATAAAAGTGCTCTGCAAAAAGAAAAAGTAAATATGAATTATCAATTGTCAAATTCAGGATAGGGGGTCTCATCAAGAGCCAGCCTACCATGATCATAAGGATGGAAGCAAAGTGGCATTCCCATTACAGCCACCACACTAGGGATATGATCCAAGGGTATACTAAATAAACAAACCTTGGAACAGGGGGTCTCATCATGAGCCGGGCTACCCACGTTTTGCACCTACCTTGTGAATGGCATTATGGCTACCTGGTTATCAAGCCAGCATAATGGCCTACATTTTGACAAAGCACTCTTCAAAATACACACAAAGGATCATGGTTCCGAGGGGTGAAATAAACAACTCTGCCAAGGTTATGAACACCTGTTGGCAGCAGAGCTCTGTTAATGGCATTGAAGTCGTAATGGTTACACCAACATGTATGATATCAATACTTCCTCGTCTCTTATATCCTATGAATAGATCATATTTTATGTCCCAATGTATGCATCGCATGAATACTCATTACCACCAATCATGGAAACGGAACTGACAATGACCGCTGGAGATTTCGTACGCTTGACAGACGTCCCATCCCTCGGCCTCTCATCATATCACGAAGGCTCTTATGTAAAACGCGATCTACCTTTTTGCCTCGATTTCGGTATTTCGTTGTCTTTCTAAAACATGGCATAATTTCATATGCTGTTTCTTTATGACTTGACTTCCGAATGGCTGTTGCTCCTCTATTTGACGGCTGGGGACAGCCTATCAGATCGCAGGGGGGAGGTAATCTCATTACTCCATGGATTACGTGTCAGCACACCACTCAGGCAAGATAATATATGAAGGTATGGCATGGTTTAACGGTATGATAATTCTATTTTATGGAAATTGCTGTCCACGATCCTTTTTTGTTGCATGCTCTGTGTTCTTTTCCAAAACTTTGCGACGATCACCCTCTCTGTGTCTCAAACAGCATAGGCAGTTGCTGTTCCATTAAGAATTCTGTGTGGAACCATGCGGGGAAAGAGAGTCCGAAGTGAACCGCAGGAGTTGATAGTCTCCGCTGCTGCCCGCGAGATCCTAGAAAAGGCAGGGTGGCTGAATTATTTTAGTCGCCTACGAGAATCGAATGAAGCAATGGTGTTGGAATTCCTGCAAAATTTGCAGGAGAACTACTCCATAGTAAGAGAAAGACGGATAGTAGTCACTGATGATATCATTGCAGAAGTCTCGGGACTACCAGCTGCCGGACTCGTATGGACGCTGAAGAAAGAAAGACTACAAAAGGTTATGGAGATTTTCTAGGATGAAGGCCAAAGCTTGACAGTCAAAGGGAAGGGAGTTCTGCCGGCAACATTAGGGGAACCTTGGACCGAATTAGCAAAGATAGTGCAGAGCTACATCACTTGCGAAGGGAGGAAAGACGTGGTAAGACCACGTCATCTAAAACTCTTAGCTGTTTTGAAAGGAAAATGTTCTGTAAATCTCCCTGCACTCTTAAATTCGTTATTACATGATGCGGCCCGAAGCCTGAAAAAGGCATAGCAATTAGAAGCAGTTGTTAGCCACCATCGATTGATTCGATTGATAGTGAGCCATAGTCTCACTCAACAACAGAGCAGTTGGGAGGAGCTCATCGCATTGATCGAGGGGGGATTGGCTGCACCATCCACAAAACCTAAGCATTCCTCTAGCACACCAGAACGATCAGAAAAACGCAGAGACTTGGCAGCAGAAAAGTTGCTCCAAAACGAAAACAATCCTCTAATACACCAGAACGACCAGAGGAACCCAGAGAATTGGTAGTGGAAAAAAATGTTGCTGGTACACCCGAACAACCTGAGAGACCAAGGAAATCAGCCCGGCTGGCCTGGATTCGAGGAAGGCTGGAAAAGATCCAGGGGACCACTACCCAGCCAATTGAGATTACGGAAGAATCTCCAGAACTAGAAGGAGGACCTTTCGAAGAAAATGCTGAGCAATCTGGGGCCGAGGCTAAGCAGCCTGGAGAAGGAGTTGAGGAAGGGGCGAGCACTCTGGAACAGAAGCAAAAGCTGAACATTCCAAGGCAGCCACCGAGCAGGCCAATCAAGAAGAGGAAGTAGTACAGCCAGGGAGCAGCCCGCTGCAGGACCCTGTGGGTGAAGAGGAATTGGTAGCAGTCCTGGCCAATATGGGGGAGTATGGCCAACCCTCTAGCACAGCAGGCATCCCTGACGGACTCTCGGAGGAAAACACACCTGAGAAAGTGCATGTAGAAAAGGCAGGGGAAGAAAACTTGCCCGTTTATGATGATGAAATAAGAGACACCAATCAGGAACAATCTGTTCCCAAGACACCAGAAGAAATTCTAGACAGAGTAGGAGCAGATTTAAGAGCCAGTCATAAACCCTCTGCCAAGGCAATAGAGATTAAGAAATTAAGGAGGAAACAGCAGAGGTAGCTGGGCACTATAGCCAAGCTCCGACAGCAAATTCGAATTCTGAAAGCCAACCTGAGGATACGAAGGACCGCAAGGAAAAGAAAGAGGGCCACTGCAGCAAAATCCCGTAGGACAAGAAGACAATAGACTTATAACCGCTCTGTTGGTCGAAACCCCATTAGAAGACCTATTGCCGAATAACAGACCGCTGTTCCAAATGACATTGAAGAACAGACTGCTGTTCCAAATGACATTGAAGAACAGACTGTTGTTCCAAATGACGTTGAGGGACAGACTTTTGTTCCAATTGACCCTGAAGAACAGATGGACATTCCAATTAATGTAGAGGAACAGCAAGATGCTCCAATGACAGGGGGACCAGAGCAACCTTTCATTCGTGTTAAGAAAGAAAAAGAGAGTAAGAAGACCCAAACAGAAGCACCACCCTCACGGGTAATTCGGGTTCTGAACTCCAAACAGCATAACAAAAAGGTTCAGGTAAAATTCCCAGCCTCTACGGCTCTATGGAAAAAGGATCCAAAAACAAGAACCTTTCACAAAATGATGAAGCAAGCTCAGCAAGAAGCTGAACAGCTGAGAGAACAAACAGTCCCCCAGGAGAAATATGAAGAATTACAACAACAACTTCGGGATATTAGTCAGTCCGAGAGCTAGGCCTTTGCAGGATGGCAAAAGGAGAAAGAAAAAGTTGCCAAGGTAACTCGTCGATTAGATATTGTTATTAAGCAGATGGACACTGTGTTCCTTGTATAATGACGTTTTGACCTGTAGGGCCCCTGCTAAAAATTATGATTTATTTTTTCTTGAACGATATTTGCGATTAAAAATAAAAGCCGTTAGGGCAGGTGCCCCTATCCACATCAATACTGTTAATGATTTTATAGATTGTTGCAAGCATTATGGAAATAAGGTTCAAAGATTATTGTGCGAATTTTACTTTCACAACCTCGTGCTAGACCAAGAAACTGACTTAAATCTTGGCCCCTTTGTTGGCGACATATAATTGCAAGCCTTTGTTTCATTTGGGGTTAATCAGCTGAAATGGATTAGAGCTTATAACACCTTTCAGAGACAGGAAAATAGCCTAGACTTATGGGTGCGAGCCAAGCCTAAAGACCCAGTGATGTTATGGAGAGAGCATAGGAGCCTTATGAGGACCCCGGGTGTCATCAAGATATTAGTACCCATGAACAAAGACCTGATCTGACATAGTCTGGAATATTTTCTGACTATTAAAGACCTTGCCATCGATTCTGCAAAATTCCGATACCGGACCTCTAACCCAAACATCCAGCTCAGGGAACCATTCAAATACGAGAATTTTGAGCTGGCTGCCAGCCGATTGAACCTTTATAGGGAATGTATTCTGCAAGCAGGGCCATCCTGGTTAGGGTATTGATTTCGTAGTCCAATTATTTGGCACCCTGCACCCGGATATTAGGCCTTCTATGAAATGCCTACAGATCAAATAAATCAGTTCTTTGATAATCTAGTTGCTCATCACGGTTGTCGGCCTCCTCACGAGGTTCCCTCTCCGGCCTATTCTCTTACCGCCTTGCATGTCAACTATAATGTTTTCATGAGGGCATGAAACAAGGTAAGCAAGGGGGTGTGTGGAGCACTTGAAAGGTATGCTTTTGACAAACAATTTAGTGGATTTTCAGTAATATTTGTAACCTTTTCTGCATTATGAATTTAAAAAAATAAATAATTTTAATAAAATGTGTAAGAATTAACATGGGAAGCTTAATCATTCATAATTGTTGTTTTTCTATACAGGGAAAGGTGAAAACGAGGAGTTGCCGTCCAAAAGCGAAAAACAGAGGAGGAATAACTGCTGTCCCTCTAGAAGGGAACCGGATGCAAACGAGATCGAGCAAATCAAAGTTGAATAACCCAGGAAAGGAAGAAGGGATACCAATTCGGCGAAAGAGAGAAAGAAAAGTAAAGGATTAGCAGATTGGCGAATCCCTCAGGATCTTTGATCCTGAGGGATCACTATTTTACTTATCTTTGTTACCTAGATATCCCCGCCATTACTTTTATATAAAGGAACAACATCGTTGAGCAAAGGGGACTCCTGTTTTTGTAATTTTCAGTTTCAGACAGAACTTTGATCATCGAGTCTCACTGAGACCTGGTTTACTGTACACTTGTTGATGCGTTAATATAAAAGACTTGGTGTTTATTTCATCTTTGCGTCTGGATTAGCCTAAGGCGGTGTACCATTGGCAGCTAAGGGCCCGGCTCCGAAGGACACTTGCTTTTGTATCATTATACTGTGATTTATGCGTGGTTTGCTTATCTTTATTACTTGGTAATCTGATATATCTTTCATATGCTATGCTATGCTCTGTTACGATCAATGCATTAATGGTTTTTCTCAGAAAATCCGTGTAATGACTCTGCACTGTATAACTGGATCTCTTCAGAGTTGAATCGCATGCTTTTAGTCTCAAAACAGTTATTTCTATTATAGAGCGTCTGTGTGAATATTACTGTCATTTGATTCATTTGAAATCCCGATTATTGGAATTTGAAAGTAATGTTATTCTGTTTAGAAACATAGTTATATTACCCTTAATTGTCAGATTACTATATTAATGCGAGGTGTGCATATATGGTCGATTATTGATGTTCCATAATCCATCAATGAGTGTTGTTCCATAAAGTATATTCCATCCAGTTTGCTTTAAGAGAGAAGAATGTTATAGCAGAGTGTGAGTAAGTTGCTTTTGACTCGCGAGATTTAGTTCTTTTGATTGATGTTCCATTCACTGTTGTTCTATTTACTGCTGTTCCATTCACTGTTGTTCCATTTCCTTTTTGTTGTTCCATTTTACTTGATGTCGTTCCATTTACTTGCATTTATCGTTTTGGTGTGAGAGAAGGTCTAAGGCTGTAGTGAGTCCTAGCAGACGCTGCCTAGCTCTCAGACCTATGGTCCATGCTCTAATTTCCTTTCCATCAGTTTCTAGAGGGATGGGTTATCGCTTCTGTATCCTTGACTGATAAACTGTCTTGTGTGATTCTATCTTTTTGGAGTAATTTAGTTATAGTTTAGCATCTACTTACTCTTGTATTTTCTGAACGCTAAACTACTAAGCATTACTCGGACGAATAGCCTCGGATTGAGTTACTCTTTGCAATAACAAAACGTTCCTGGATTGATTTATTAATGTAGGATAATTAGAGGTGTGGGAGACCCTAGTTATAGCTCTACACTGACCAGTAGCATCAAACAGGAAGATTTTACTCTGATAATCTATGGGCATGTAATGGAGTTGTACAGGTAAAACTAGAGGTGCATATCGGTTTGCCATTGCTATGATTCTAGCTTGACTAGGGGGTAAAGTTGTGGTGCTTGAGGAAGGACCTAAACTAAATGGAGGTAAAATAGATGATGGTGAGGATGGTTGATTAATAACTAGTTTAGGTGCTTGGACTGTGGTAGATACAATTGGTGAGGTGGTAGTAAAAGAAGGTGTATTTACAGTGAGTGATGTTTGTGCAAAAACTTTAGGGGAAGCAATAGTAAGGGAATCTATTTCAACAGATTGTTGAAGGTAAGAATCACCTACATTACTTATCAATTTAGAGGCCCAAGTTTCTATCTTGTCAAAATTCTCGACGACAAATTTATCTAAATTTGAATGAATAATCCTTTTTGATTCAATGAGTTTAACAAACTCAGGGTCTAAGACTGTTGCATGGATTGCATTCTCAGATTTACTTCTAAATAATGAGAGGTCAAATGAAAAATCAAAAGGGATTTCCTCTAAATTTAACAACTCCTCAGGGAGTGAATTCGTTCTAACTAACCAGTTACTACATGCTTGAGTTTATGTTGTTTTGGGTTTTCTTAAAATTCTCTCCGGGTCATCAACTATGGTAGCGGGGTTTGGATCTGGATTGGCCCTGGTATAGTGAGTCTTCTTAGGAGCCAAAATTTTAACTTTTTACACTGTTTTTATAAAAAAAATTCAAGATTAACTTTCAGGAAATGACCTTAAGGGGCTTAGGATGAAATTTAAGGTTTCCTTAAAGTTTTATGAGATTGAGGATCAAAGTCCCCAGCATGGTCGCCAGAAATGTTATCACTCTAATATTTCTTTCAAAGTTAATGAAGGAAGAAAAGTCAAAGGTAACCACAAACCACTTTTGGAGATTAGGACCTAGCCTTCTTGATGCTGAGAGAGAGCTCTCTCTTTATTATTTAACTTTGTTTTAGTTAAGATGATTTTATGCTAGTTATTGTTTGAACTTGTGTTTTGGTTTGAATTTGGGTGGTGGGATCACTTTACTTAGATGAACAGAGGTTTTCTTTTACAATTGGGCTATGGAGTTGAATGTCAGACAAACTAGACTAGATTCAGTTTTAAAAGCAGTGTCTACAGGGCAAGATAGATGAGTTACTGCAGATCTCAAAGGTTAAATGATGAAATGGTTTCAAATCAGATCCAAGGAGAAAATAAGGGTTCCCTAGGCTGGGCTCTGGAAGGAGTGAAAGAAGTCAACTAGGATGGGAGAGAAATTAAGGGTTCTCAAATCTGGGTATCAGAGGAAAACATGTAAATGACTAACTGTGCATAATAGAGTGTACTTAAACAAATTCTGAGTGATATCTCTAGTTAATTCATTCAAATTTAGAACACATTTAATATTATGAAACACATAAGAAGGTAATAAAATCAAACAAAGAAGATACTTCACTGCAAATGGCTCATATCATGAATCCTGTAGCGAAATGATTTTATTATTTGCTCTAATCTGCTGACTTGAAAATGGTACAATCACCCTTAAGTTTTAATATCAAAATAACTCTACAAATGTAAAATAATCCACCCTAATACTTTGAATGACAAAGTATTTATACAAAATGATTTACAAAATATCTCAAAATGCATTGAGAACTAATCTAGGAAAAAGAAATATCTTCATGCAAGAAGATAGAGACAGCTATTGAACTACTGCTTGTTTTCCCTGTTATTTAAGTTCTGCTAGCTTTGCTCTTTGATCTTTTTCCCTTTAAGTTGCTTGGTTGTTGGTCTTCACGTTGGATGTTCTATTTTAATTTAACCTTCCATCTGATACTCTTTCATCTGATACACTTTAACCTTGCTGACCTGTCAATATCCTTTTATTGTGTTGTTTTACTTTTTACTTTAGACTTATATTTTTATTTTGTTTTTCCTACAGTAAATCATTCATTTTTTCCCATCTCTCCTCATCTGGTAATTGGATATTGAGAATTTTTTTGTATATTTCATCTTCCTTTGTATATTTGGCAAAAGTAGGCCTATAAATAAATGAGTGTTTTACCTCATGTTGGAGGTAAAACAAGTTTTTAAAAGTTTGATACAACAACTTTCCTGTTGGTAAGTCCTTCATGGATGAATTGATTACCTATTCTCTAGCCACTTCCCTGATCTTCTTATTGTAATCCTTATGTGTCATTAACTTATCATTTATTACTAAGGGATTAGGTAATCCCTTTTCCTTCAAAAGTTCGAACTTAACCATGAACCTGTCAACGGCTAGTTGCATGGTTTGACTCTTATCCTCCAAGTTCAACATCAAATTCCTCTTAGTGAGGACTTTTCTAACTTCCAAAATTGTACTTGTCCTATTAGGTATCTCAAGTTCTTGCAACTCATTATTCTTGGAGTTGAGGAAGTGGATAATTCTTGCTGCTTCCTCTAGCATATCTCCAAGTTCTTCTTTAACCCTTTCAATGGATTCTGTAGCCTGATTTATTAAATCTATTTGTTAAAAAAAACCTGGATGGATGGCCAGATATCATTGATAGAGTCAACGATATTGGCTGACAGCTGCTATTTAGCCTTACCTATAGGTTCACTCAGTGTTATCTCTTTCTCCAGGCTTTTTATTCTTTCATTCATCCTTGTATCCTTTTGTTGTTCTTCTTTATGCATGATCTAGGCAAGTCTACAATCTATCTCCACGCTGGTGACTTTCTCCTTTAGTCTGTTCATCTCGGTGATCTGAATTGGCATTTCTTCCATTGCTTTGACCAACCTGTTTACTTCATCACTTATGGAAGCTGTTGTTGTTGATCCTATTGCTGATGTAGTTGGTGCAAATGTCAGTGGTGCAGTGGCCATAGGAGCAGTGGGAGCTAATAATGTTGCCAAAGTAGAAGGTACAGTTGCGGTCACTATTGGAATGACAGTTGTAGGAGCATTATCAATACTAGCTTATTTGAGTTGAATCGAGCTATCTTCCATCTCCTTTAACTGGTCATTCAACTGTAGCACTAAGTCCATCATTTCCTCATGATTGGTCTAGCTTTCTAGAACTTACTTTGTCTGTGGGTGTTGCAAATGTGGAAAGCTGAGCTATTTCTTGAGGGCTTCTATGTCCTCATTCTTATTTTTGATTAGTTTCTTTGTGGCCTTAACATCACTTGGGTCATGGCCTTGTTCAATAACCAAGTCTTCCAAGGACTTTATCCTGGTATCTTTAGCCTGTGAAGAGGCCCTCTCTAATTTGTATTGAGTTGTTACATTTTCCAATGAATCCTGTAGTGTGTAAGCAGCCATGGCTTTTGCTGTGAGGGTATAGTAGATCATTTATCTAGCCTGCTTGTGAAACTCTATCTCATTAATGGGATGAACATCCCTGGCCAAGACCTCAAAATTAGTTTTCTTGTAATATGCTGAGGTCTTTGGTTGTTGTACAATGGGATGCAAAAATGAGACCTGCATTTTTCCTTCTTTGATGTCAAAGGCTGACATCAGTCTGGTCTAGTTTGGTGGTGTAAGCTTGAGGTACTTGGCACATGTTTCTTCTTTCAATTTTTCATTCCTCATTTTATCTCTTTGAATCTATCTTTGATATCATTTTCCTTGTCAGCTGGCCTGACATAGGAAGAGATACGCATACTCTGTTGTCTATCTATCATCTGTGTGTTGGAGGTTGATGGCTGATGTGTTTCCTCTGATGTAGCTACTTCTTTACTTCTCTGCCCCATTGCCTCAGTGTCAGTTATTTCCTCTGAAGAAATGTCCTCCTCCTGTTCAAAGATAGGATTCAACTTGGGCCTATTTCCTAGCTCAAACAACTCATTAGTAGTCTCCATAGCAGAGCTAGATGCCTCCTCCGTGTTCCTCTTAAGATTCTTCTATTCATTTACTAGAGTCTGTTTGACAGGAGGAATGTTCATTGGCTCCCCTTGTTCTGGAACCTGCAGGAAAGAGTTGTGATACAATTATCTTTCCAAATCAATGAGTGTGTTCTCTATATTCACAACAGTGTTGTCCATATCAATCAAGGTGTTCTCCACCCACTCATCCTGGTTAGCAAATTGTTCAATGTCAGGCCTTGGGTGGTGGATGTATGCTCCCATCTTGACCTTGAGTCTGAGCTTGTTTATGACCACATGAGGGTCATAGTGCCACATGAAACTATTTCTGAATTTCATTTGTTGAAGTAACATGTCGGTCTCTGGTCCAGCCTCTCTGTTGTTGCAAATGAATGGCCCCATTTGGTTTTTCACTTTGAACTAGGTTTTCTTCCTATAAGCTAGGAAGTGGACTTCATTAGAGCTAATGATTTGTCTGAAGTATTCAAGAGAAAACACCCTCATAGGGAGGTATTTGGGAAACTTATAGGGGGCTAGCTCACAGCCATAAATTCAGATCTTAGTGTGGTTTTGGTACAAGTACCATTCTCCCACCTTGCTGTTCTTGGCCAATTGCAGTACTCTCTTGATCTCTGGGTTGATTCTAGGCCAAGTCTTAGAAGTCAGCATGTTCATGACTGGATATGCAAAGGAGTCTATGAAGTCTTTGTAGGTTAATGTTGTGGAAAACATATGGACCAAGGGTATCCAATAGATGACTGATCTCTCCTTTCCCTTGGTGTCCAATTTCTGGATTCTCATAGGGAACTTGTATGTCTGGTAACACAAAAACATATAAAACAACACTAAAGGGTATTTGAAAATTATTTCAGTGGGAAGTCTAGTGAATTGTTCATCCATTTTGTCTGCAATGAACTGGGCATAATCAAACATGATAGCTGGAGGGTTGCCTGGAGTGAAAATGGATAGAAAGGCCATAATGACCTGGGTCTAGTGTGATGTATAGGTCCACTAGGTTTCCAATGGACAAAGGGGTTAGATTAGGACTAGGCTGAATTTGTAGCATCTGGTTAATAGATTTAGAAAGAATGGTGAATAATAACTCATGGTTTGGTGCCACAATAGCCCTTTGGCTTGGAATATAAAAAGCATTACAAAAATGTACAATGTCTAGGAATTAGTGAACTTCTGGGAATGTATACTTGGGAAAATTGGATTCACAAAGGTTGATGTCATCAGCATGGTTTAGGAACCTATCCTTACTCTAGTAGTGGATTTTTAGAAGGTGGCCTAGAGTAGAAGTGTCTTTAATTTGGAAATCCCTTAGTTTGTAGGTTTCTGTGGAGTGATTTTTGAGAAATTGAATTCGGATAATCCACAGTGTTCTTCATTATTTTCATCAACGTTTCGAGCTTATACCAAGACTCATCATCCTACTAAGGCCAAATGGTCAATGTCTAGGTGAGGGGTGACACGGTTTTGACATCTAGGGAGGTCTGGGCAGCCATATTTGTGATAAAATGTGGGAATTGGGCTTATACAGCTTGTGGAAATCAAGCCTTGACAACTGTGGTACATGGATAGGGTAATGGCAATTTGCAGGATAGGGGTTTTGGTACTTGGGGGGAAATACTCTCAATTCAAGGAAAATTAATTAAGTTCAATTAGTTTAATGTTTGAATTTACTGATTACTTTTGAATTTGAGAGGGTTGTCTGTGGTTTGTTGGAAAATACATGGTGTTTGAGGTTCAGACTGTAAATTAGTTTTGATGGCAGCTGCATAGGGTTCTGTGGCTTTAGTCGCACACTGAAGGGATGAACTGGGGTTCTAGAGCGCGTTCGGGAGGCAATTGGTGGTTAGAATTGGTTGCAGAAACTCAAGGGGCGTAGGAAAGCTTAGGATGCTTTCGCGGAGAAAATGAGCGAAAAGGGTGAAACTAGGGGTCTATGGGCTTCTAATCGGGAACAGTTAGAAATTGGTGCTAGATTAAATTAGTGAATAGTGAGCAGTTTTTTCTTTCAGTAAGGACATGGTTTTGGGGACCATCACACTACTTTTGAGTGATGGGTGGTTTTTTCCCAAGAGCATGCAACTTAACGCAGTGCCGCCACATAACCCAAGGGGTCCCAAGCAATACCGCCCATATCACATGCTCTCGGGCCGGTAAAGGTTGGGAGATTAATGGTTACGATATGGGCGAGGGACGTAGGATCTAGGGGTGCAACATCCAATGGCCATTGTGTGGCAGAGTTGTGCGACGGGAAATGGGGGCAGATATTAGTGGGGCCCAAGGGTTAATTAGACTTTAATGTAATTAATCAATGGATAATTGTGGCGTTAAACTGTAATGTGGGTTTATGGAGTAGAACTGGGGTTCCACTACAGAGGGGTTTACCTGACCACAACAAGGGGGTAGGTTAAAGGGATTATAACGGGAAAAGTGAATTTGTAGGGTTAGATGGGTTTGGCAGAGGTTTTTAGGAAATTAATCAAGGGAAAGTGATTTTTTGCATGGGAAAGGGTTTCACACTAGGGAAAAAGAGTTCTTGGGTAGGGGAATGAGTTTAGAGGGTATTTGGCTAGGGAATTGTGTGAAACCAAGGGGTAGGAGTCAAAATGAAGGAAAATGGGCTTGCATAAGAAATGAAGGGGTAAAAGAGGAAATTAGTAAGTATGTAGTGAGGGGTAAAATGCAATGGGGGGAAGTTAACGAAATGAATTTATGAGCATCATTTTTTCTTTCATAACTTCTCCCGCACATTGAAACACAATATTAAACATGATAAATGTACTTTTGTTTCAATGAACTTTGTACTTTCTGCAACCTTTCTTTTACTTACCCTAACATTTTTGCTTCATTTTATTGGGTGCAATTAAGCTAGCCAACCCTTTTCTTTCCTTTTTCGTTTATGAAACAAACTATCTACTTCTAACCTTACATCTGCTAAGGGCTCAGACTAAATTGATGAGCTCCTTTTATTTCTCTACCTAACTACTAATCTGCCAAGATTAAACTCTTTGGCTAGATCTTTATTCTCTAACTATACACATGAAATTCAAATCATGGAGTAGTCAAGATTAAACAGTTTGACTATCATGGGTTATGGAATTAATGACAAGCTGCAAACAACCATTATTTCGACAATAAAGTAAAAAGTAGTGGCACTTGGACTTGCACACTTTCATGATCTGTTTTTGTTTGGGGTTCATATTTCTTCATTTTTTTGATCTTTTCTTATTCTCTTTGTCCTTTGATATTTCTTTTAGGATATACCCTCTTTACATTTTTTAATTTTGATATGGAAAACATTTGCAGAAAGGAAAGTTATGTACAATATTACAAGACTTAACCTCAACCAATTCAAAATTATGAATCCTATCACTATAGAACTCTAACACAAAGATAAAATTCACAGTTGTAGTTGTGGTACAATGTTTCACAGATTGTGCCTCTGCCTACCTGGTTAAGTATTGAGTAGCGGTGATAATGTATCTAGCCACCATCTTTTTCCTTGGTGGCTGAATTCGACCCACAAAGTCTCTCGCCCACTTATTGAACACCTGCAACGTTACTTGCAAATTTAGTGGAAACTCATCCCTTTGTGATGGTCGTGATAATGTATCTAGCCCTCATGTTTTTCCCTGGTGGCTAAATTGGACCCACAAAGTCTATCACCCACTTATCGAACTCCTCCATCATTACTTGCAGATATAGTGGAAAATCATCCCTTTCCAATGGTCTCCCCATCCAATTACAAGCATCGCATTCCCTACAATACGTCTTGAAGTCCTTATGTAGTATCAGCCACCAAAGCCTCACGTGCAGGATCTTATACACAGTCACTCTACCTACATAATGACCTCCTGCTACTCCTCCATGATCTTCTGCAAGAATACTTGGCCTTTAATACTCCGGGCCATACTGTGCAATATTTCATCAGAGCCCATTTTTTACAAGTGTCTAGTAATCACAAAGAAGTCAGCTACTCAGACCACAAATTTTTTCTTTTATTATGTCGAATATCCTTCTGGCGTCATTCCTATAGATAAAAATTGAATTATATCTGTGAAGTGATCGTCTGCAACATCAACAATGAAGAGTTACATCTCAGGAAACCCTTCCTCCAAATTTGTAGGCTCATCACTAGTCTCAATCCATGATAGGTGATTAGGACTAGCGTTCAGGCATCCTCACTTCATAATTCCTGGAACAACAACAAGCACCTGCAAATCTCCCCCCCCCCCCCCCCCAACATAGGCTTGTGACCAAATATTTCAGAGTAGAATGGTCTGTATACATCTTGAAGTGTGCTCCTAATAGATAGCGACGAGATTTATGCAACGCATAGACCATCGCTAATCCTTCTTTTATACCTTCGACAACTTAATATTTGCAAATGTTATAGGGTGGGCAATATCTCCTTCGCCTGGTTGGGTCAGTACTTCACCTAGTGCAATAAAGGACGCATCTACATGGACACAAAATTCTTTGTTCCAATCCAAGAATACTAAAATGGGCGCGGTAACCATTTTCTCCTTCAAAACATCCAAACTTTTCTAACAATCCTCTTGCATCCTTTTTCAACAGTATTTCCATCGTTGCAATTATTTGTGCATATGCCTTCATGAGCTACTTCACATTCTTCGGTGCCTCTAAATTGACGATGACTGTAATCTTGGCAGGGTCTACCAGCAATCCTTGCTTGCAAACCACATGACCCAACAATATTCCATACAGTACGCAAAATATGCACTTTTTTAAAAGTAGGTCTATTTGATGTCTCCAACAGGTATCCATTATGAGGCATAGACTAGAAACATGGCGCTTGACCAGCCCAAACATGGTCCAGTCATCAAATTTTACCTCCAAAAATTTGTGGATAAATTCCTAAAAGTCGAAATTACCACTCGTGAAAAGATTGTAGGTGCATTCTTCAGCTTGAAAGGCCTTACTGTACATTGAAAACAACCCCATTATGTCACAAAAGGTGGTCTTACTTTGATCCTTTAGCATGATCTTGATCTGATGGTACCCCATGAATCCATCTGTGAATGAGAAGGCATCCTGCCCTCCAAAATTCTCTAGCTCCTCATCTGTAAATGGCGTGGGGAATGTATCATGGACACATGCATCACTCAACTTCCTTAGGTCTACACATATCTGAATTTCATCCTGCTACTTCTTTTCTTGAACAACCATGGGACTCATCCGATATGATTCCTCCACAGCGTTAATGATCCTAGCTTCCAGTATCTTATCCAACTCCTTGCGCACCCTTTCCTTATATTTTGGATTTAATCGGTAGGGGCGCTGCTTTATTGGATTCACATCTTGCTTTAAAGTAATCTTGATGATGCCCAAATCCCCTACTATCCATTTTAGATAAGAGAAATTGGTGGGAAACAAGTCCTCATACTTGCGCAACAGCTTCGCAACTTTATCAACTGTATCTTCATCCCAATGGTCGCCTATCTTTGCAAACTTTGGCTGCGCTTTTGATCCAATATTCACTTGCTTGGTCTTTAAAGGTTATGATATATCAGGGATCTCTGTCTTAGGACCCTCAAATTCATGTTGTCCTTCGGACTCATTGATGTTGATGTTTCTGAGATCTTCCTCACCTTCAACTACGGTCACATTATAACATTCAAGCGCATGGTGCAGCTATGTACTCCAATCTAGTTTTACCCACGTAATTGGTTCCTCAGGCATCTTGAATATTTCATCTTTGATCATCTACAATGCTTCATCTATACATTCAAACCCATGTTCAAAGTTAAAAGTTAACAAAAAACTTTATTTTAAAACATCCCATTCTGCAGTCCCATGTCGCAGCTCAGTTTCCAAATACCAGTTCATTGGTATTGTATCCAATGTGTAGCAGAAGATATGAACCCATTCCTTTTGTGGTTCTTCTCCCCGTGCTTTCATTAATCACACAAAGTTCTCGCATTGGATCATCCTTCCGTGTATTTTTCCATCATGCGGGTATTGGTGTACCCAAACCTCAACTTCATCATTCTTCGGTACTCCTTCCAATAGACAAATTTGTCTTTATGCGCACCCCACCAACGAGTAGGTGTAGCTCGCAACGCTATATTTAGAGCTTGGAACTGATGTGCTTCTCACACATCCCTTTCAAAATTATCTAAAAACAAATTAAAATCTTCTAAACCATCATAATAAGGTAAATTTCGTACCTTAGGGGATATGCATCTAAGCGATTTTGTCAGCATGTTAAAAAACAACGAGGATACTTCATGTAATCGGTTTTGCCAATGTTCAAGCTCCTCATTAGAATCTGAAGTGCAGGAATTGTCCCTATCCCATGCGATTCACCCATTTGCAGTAGGGTTGATCTAGTCTTCATCGCGCGTAGTGATATTATAGATCTGATCCAGTTCATCTTCTTCTTCATAATCCCTGACTGGTTCAATATATCGCGCACCCTTAGTCAGATCTAGTGGAACAATAAACTTGATCTCCTTCCTTTCAAATGTGATTTTGTGATTTTTTAGATTGATGACCACATCCATATAAAAGTCCCAATCAATTCGAAGTAGCGTAGGGTACGGGTTACTATCATAAACTATCTCAATTACTTCAAAATCAGCTAGGGTGCTTGCTCCTTCAATATCTACCGTTACCCCATATAGGCACCCCATAAGAATGATCTTTTGTTGATTTTACATTCGTAGCTAGACAGAAGACCACTGCATTGCAAGTCTCCCCATTCTCTCCCAAGTTTTCTTTGGAAAAACATTTGCATCATATCCTAGATAAAAAATTACCTAATCTGTTTCGTGCTCTCTAAATTTGCGCAGTTAGTCTCATCTCATGATCGGTTCACTTCTTTCTTTTCCCTACTTTGTGTACAGCGCACTATTCTGACAGAGGTTTATTTTTAATTGTACGATTATCTATTAATTCTTATAGCCTTTCCACTACCTTCCTATCCCTTAGAAGCTTCTTACAAGTATTCAAAAATGTCGCTAACAACGAAGGTCTACGTCCTACACATTATCGTTTCCTTCAAATTTTCCTTGAATTCATGAGGTAGAGGATTCCGTGAAGCTCTTCTTGGACCCCATAAAGGTTTCCTTTGCTTTTCTTAGATCGAAACCCACTTATTTTTAGGTAGCCTTACATACCCATCCATCAACTTCTGACAGCTTCCCCTTGTCTTCTCGAGTAGCGATACCACTTCGCGTAACAATATTAACACTAGGCTCATCTTCACGAGGCTTCGACCTCATTATTTGGATGTTTTGTGTAGGTTGTTGGCTCTGAGGCTTATTTTCTTGCATCTTCATTATAAGTGTCATGCAAAATTCTATTACATTGTCAAACTGTCTACAATATTGACATGAGGGGTGTGTCGGGTTTTGACAGTCATGCACGAAATGACCTGCTTCCTCATATTTGTAACAGATAATATATCCCCAATCCCTTCCGGCTCCTCTGCGGCCTCTTCCTCATCCTTGGAATCCTCCGTACGCCACCCTTGAGCCCTGATCTTAAGGTGGATTTTCTACCTGCATCCTATATGTATGGGTCCACTCCGTCATCAGTTCATAACTTCGGTAATTGCGCTCATCATGACCTACCGATTTGTAGAAAGTGAAAAACAATTGTTGGGGAGTCTAAACAAAATTGTGTAGGAGATGACAGTTATCAGTTGTGTGTTTCCTAGAGAGTTGACAAATATCACACCATAATGCTATTCATGCACTCAACGTAGCAGTGTTTTCTGGCTTTAGGGGGACAAGACCTCCCCCAATAAGATAATTCTGGTAGACAGGGCAGTGGTCCTTATCATGACCATGGCCTTTACAATTTAGGAACCAAACTTCTACATGCACCTCGAGCTAGACTTCATTTCCCTTCTTAAGGCTTTGTAACTCCATATGTAGACTGGCCAGCTATGACTAAATCTGTTGTACCCTGAGATTTGTATCCTACACAGGTGAAGCCTCTAATCTCATGGCAATCTCCAAGGCTTTAGCTTGCGTTCCTATTTTCTATTGTGACAGTGGCAATCTTAGATGAGGCAATAGCGAAGTGATGTACCAATCTCTTTGTTGATCATCCATGATCTTCATATTAACCTGTTGAATCAGACAATTCAGTCTTTGAAGAATGTCCCCCATGGACTCATTTACCCTCTACTGGATCTCTTTAAACTCTATCACTGACTGGGCTTGTGATTTAGGCTTCTTAAATTCAATGTTCAACACTTGTTGTGTTTCTAGCATAGTCGCGTTAGGTTTACTTGAAAAACACTTGATATACCAACTCAACACTCCATCTTGTACCATTGTGACTAACTGCGCTTTGCTCATGTCATCATCAGTAATTTGTTGGGCCTTCCATACATCATTTGCTACAAACCAAAATTTCTTAGGGTCTTAAGTCCCTAGACCCTTAAACATAGGCATCTTCATTGTGTTCGCCATGTTGAAGGATGGAGGTGGAGGTGGAGGTGGAGGTGGAGTGGATGGATGGGGTATCCCTGCGATACGCTGGCTCCTAGTCTGCAACGTACCTCATGGTGTCTTCAAAATACTTCTCTCGTCAACACTATCAAATGATCCTAATAGTAGACTATATTCATCACCCGAATCTAGGTCCCTTTTGAATGCTCTTCCACTTTGTGTAGTCCCAAACATCAATTTAAAGGCATAACTCGATTTTCGCACAATAACATTTTAATCTAAGTCTTCAGGGATTTTAGATACTTACCTCTTGGCCCCTTGAAAAACCTATGCTCTGCTTCACTATAACTAGTGGATGTTCAATCGCGTACTCGGTAATGAATCCTCCCAGAATACTATCGATCCAATAATTGACAACCCGCATGATTTTGTTTTCTGAAGCCTCTAAGTGCTTCACCAGTTCTGGGGTCCACACAATAAGGTTTTCCAACTTCCACGTGCCTTGACTATCGGCCAATTTTGACAACGACTAGTGTAATTCACACAAAAAAGAAAAAAAAGGAAATTTTTTGCTCGTTAGTATACATATATCTATTTAGCCACTCTTCCTTGGACAGATGCAGAGTCCTGTTTTCCTGAGCTACGAATTTGTGCAGCTTCCGATCTATGCAATTCTCAATTTATTTCTTAGTTGGTAACCATTTATTTGACATCACATATTCCTTAGATAGATGCCAGTCCCAAAAACAGAACCATTTGTTGGCTTGATGGGACCTGACCCAAGTTCAGAGTTAGCTATGCCAACCAACAAAACCCTAACTGTTGGCCCTTTCGACAACAACCTACATAACACAGGCTATAGTCTCAACCAAAGTAGCATTGGGGGATTCCAGAACTAGGTTTCTAAATCCAGAGGTTAGTGTGATGGGTTCATGTGACTTCTAGGGCTTCTTTTGAGTATTCCCAAACACTAACACTTAAATTATAAATAATTATAGTAACTCACAGAAACATAGTCTAAATCTTCGGGAAATGCTTTAAACATTCATAACATTAAGTAAATAAGAAAATAGGCTACTTTCACACATAAATTAAGCATTACTTCTTTTAAATTCAGAATAACAGAGCGAAAATATAGAAACTCGCAACAATAAATACAATGACATAGAGACACAAGTAGAGCTTCAAAATAATTTTTTATTGATATAATTGTTCAGTTACAGACTCTTCTTCCATGCACACTCAGCTATAGGGGCCTGTGCACTCATCCTGTGGGCTTACGGAGGTCTTTGTGCACTCAGCTGTAGGAGCCTTCCCCTTCGCCTAAGTATAGGAAGCAAAATTCCTTGCATTAGCTTACTTGCTCATACAATGATCTTCTATTATTGAATAACCTCCTAGAATTACTATGAATCTTCTATATATAGCCTTCGCTTTTACAATACCATGGCTCACAGACCATGGCCAGGTCACAAAACTCCCTATCTTCTAGCAAATTAAGAGACTAAATCCCCTTTTGACTCCTACGACCTTCGCGCTCTGCTCCCTGAAATATAGAGACTTTACAAGTATACCAAAACTTATTACAAAATTTACCCCAAAGGACACTATCCCAATAGTGTCCCCCTCAAGACATCAATATATAGCATGGGGGTGGCTAGCTGTGATAAAATTTACAACATAATTGGGCATATGGTGGGGTGGAATGTGACTCACCTTGCTTCGTCTTGAGTATTTTTTTGGCTACAATAGATACAAAATAAAATCTGCATTAATTATATTTCTAGCACAGATGATTTAGTGACATGCATGCTTAATCAATTTCTCTTTTCAGCATGTTTATGTGTACATGCATTTACCCTTCAAGAAATTTATCATGGTTGTATTTGATATACTATTTGGTTTTATCGTTTTATATGTATTAAATTTTGTAATAGCATTAGTTGAGGAAGATATGCTTCCTAAACGCTTCTTTAAACATGTCATGTTGGAATTTCTCCTGTAACGTTTCTTCTTTGAGGTTCCAGAAGCTGAAACTTGGACCATACTGAAGGGAAATCCCGTTGATCCCTTGGAACAATTTTAAGATCTTGGGTTGTGAAATTTTAGGAAATATGATCATAGGAAGTTGGGCTTTGTAAAGGCATTTTTAAATAGGCGATGTTGGAATTTTTTTCTATAACTTATCTTCTGGGAGGATCTAGAAGAAAAAACTTGGATCATACTAAGGGGAAATCATGTTGATCATCTATCCATCTTTCATATCTCGAGTCATGATATTTTAAGAAATAAGATTAGAGGAAATAGATCTTCCTAGATGCTCCTAAAATCATGCATCAAATAGGGCATCGTGGAATTTATGCTAGAATGTTTCTCGTGGGAGGTTCATAAAGCTAAAAATTGGACCATAGTGAGGGAAAATCCCACTAATCATCTAGTCCAACTTTTAGATCTCGGTTTACGATATTTTAGGATATATGATTAGAGGAAGTCAAGATTCCTAGATTCTACTAAAATAATGCATCAAATAGGTCATGTTGGAATTTATGTTATAACATTTGATCTAGAAGGTTTCAAAGGTTGAAACTTGGGCCATAGTGAGGGGAACATACACTAATCACCCTATTTAGTTTTTAGAACTTGGACTGCTATAATTTAGGAGATATGACTGGAGGGAGTTTCTTTATTAGTTGGCATGCAAAGTGTGTGAATAAACTCCTAAATGTTTTAATGATTCATTACATACAAATTGTTTTATAAAATCCTCCAACGAAAATGTTATTTTGTGGATGGGAATAGTGTTTTTGTATGTCAACATTATTGCATGATAGTGTTGTTGTAGTTGATCTACACCTATTTTCATGTAGATTATTTAAAGAACGTGTCTTAAAGGTGTTTATTACAATTTGCATACAAACTATTTGATAAACTACTTAGAGAAAAAAGCCAAAAGTAGCATTATTTAATGGTATATTTTAGTTTTTATGTTACAAGTGAAATAAAGGAAATGTTTCTTATTGAATTCATACAAAAGGTTTGGAAAAATGTATACAAGAAAAAAACTATTTAATTGATTGTATAAAAAGTATTTGAAGAAAGGTTTAAACTATTCAACAAAATGTATGAGAGATAAAATCAATTTTTTGCAAGTGTGTCTAGGATAAATTTGTTAATTTGGTAGCTTAGGGACAAATTCCTCCTTTAAGTCTTCCTCATCAAGAAAATCCCTTCCTATCTCTTGGAAGAATTTAATTTAATTAAGGAAGAATATAATTTTCATTTGGAAACCCACATGTGCACAAAAGGACAGGTCAACCCAAAATAGAATTTGGATACCCTTGGATAGCTATAAATACAAGTGAAGTGACCCTCATTTGGAGATCATCATTCATTTTTTTTTTTTTTGGCTCGCATAGGTCTGAGGTTGGTTCATGGAAGTTGGTTTAAACATGTATGAAATTGTAGGGTCTAAAAATCACATGTGTGATTAGGGTATTTTGTTTCAATCACACGCATGTATACTCTCCTGATGTGGCTGGAAACTAGGGTTTTATTTTTATAGTTGAATGCATAACATGTTAGCTGACTCCAGAGGATGACAGTTGAACGCAGACTTTTGAATCATGATGTTGATTAGTATTATTGATGGGTTCATCTTTTATATATTTTTTCGTTTATTTGTTAGATAGTATTATGGATAAATAATTGGATTATTGTGCTCTCTGTTTGCTGAAACATTTAATAGAAGTATAATAAGAAGAAGAATTTGAAAGGGTTTTCTCCTTTGTGGTGTTTTCCCTATTCTCCAACCAATCCTGGTGTCTCTATGTGTAAAATTGGTTTTTTTATTGTTCCTTTATGTTCTTCAACTTTGATGATAATATTGTTCTTTCTATATAGTTGCATATTTGTTTGAAAATTGTTATGATGTTGTGGGGTGAATTCAATGTGTAAATAACGAAATGAAATTATCTAAAGCAAAGAACAATATAGCCATAAGAAAAATTAGCATGGTATCAAACCTAGGTTGAAGAAAATTCGTTGAGACCACCCATATGAAGAAACCATTGATGGAAGCAATAGAAGATGGAGGAGAGTGAAAAGAATGCTAGGGTTTGAAGGAAATCTAGTTATTAAGGTTTCATGGATATCATGAGATTAGGGTGTTATCACCTAAAAAATAATCGCCTAGCCATTTCTAAATAGGTGGATCGAAATATACCATGTAAGATTAATTTTACCAGACAAAAAACACTTTCACCATAGCAAATAATTTAGTAAACCATTTTTATTAAAGTATTTCTATTTAAAATAAAAAGAAAAACCCCATGAGAATAATTAAACAAATCATTATTTATTTGACT
Source organism: Pinus taeda (assembly GCA_000404065.3). NCBI lineage: Eukaryota > Viridiplantae > Streptophyta > Pinopsida > Pinales > Pinaceae > Pinus > Pinus taeda. The sequence continues at coordinate 288,319 of APFE030841548.1, read as the reverse complement.
TTCTTTAGAAATAATTATTAAATAATTATTTGATAATTATTTCTTAACGAATTTGACTAAATCACCTTGAAATACTTAAATAAATCATTATTTATTTATTATCAAATAAATAAGCTAAGCAAAGAAGGTTTTTCCTAGTCCAAGCTTTGGTCACTAGGAGAAATGCTTAAGGGTGTGGTTATAAGCTTCCCAACTACATAGACGAAGGCTTTTGGTTGTGGTTGAGACTATAAGATACACAAATTAAAACCTTATGCGCAAAATCAAGAGTGCACTAGGAGTATGACATAGCTACAAACATGGAGCAGATGATGGAGAATTCTATGAGCAAAGATGTTTTCTTTAAGATCTACATAATGTTTGACTTGATACAAAGAATGTATATGTCTTGACTCATCCTGTGTTTTTAGCAGACTGAAATGTGCATCCCAGTATGTTGTTTTTCTTGACCTTGTCATTTGAGTTAGCATATGACAATATTTGGTAATAGTTACAAGTGTTTGATAAGATTTGGCTTATTGACTTTACTTAATATAGATGACAAGTATTGGACTTTTAACATGATGCTTGACAATTCATAGATAAGTTTTAGCTTATGGATTGATTGAATTCATAGTAATAACAAGTTATGTTTTTTTTATCATATTTGGTACTTGATAATGGATATTTTCATTGATGTGGAATGACATCGCTATGTAGACATAATTGATTCTGGATTGGCATAATTGGAATTTGGCACATTGGTTGAATTGTAAACAATTATCATTTAGTATGTATTGTTTTTTATTGAAGAAATATTACAATGAATGGAAGGAACTTAATAACTTATCCTTGGTGTATGCATCTACATAAATTATTCATGTTATGATCATGTGGATAGCTTGATGACGTATTGTCTTGAAATTGTTTGAACTTTGATAAACAGACTAAGTTGATTTGATTCCATATTATTTTTTTGTTTTAGGATCAATATATTGGTTTCGTCAATATTATGTTTTCAGAAAGCATTATATGGTTTGAGGCAAGCTTCACGAGCTTGGTATGTCCACATTGAAAATTAGCTACTGAATCTTGGAATATGAGCTGATATGAATCTATACTTCAAAAGTAGTCCAAGGTATGCCTTTGAATTTTGTTTTATATGTTAACGATCTATTCTTAATAGGTAATGAGGCTTTGATGATCAAAGCAGGATGGAGCTGGCCTTTGAAGTTCAAGATGGAGAATCTTGGCATGAGGAATTACTTTCTAAAGTTTGGAAAAGAAAAATGTATCATGATGTTATTGGAGACATTTTGGGAAGTGGAAATGAAAATCCTTGGACACCCCGATGGAATTGAATTTCAAGAAGTCATGTAGAGATATTGCTAAACTTGACTTGGAAAATGACAGCTGATCGAGGAATTGATGTTCCTTGTGAACACCCATTTAGATATATGTTTTGCAGAGGAAAAATTGAGTCAACTCATGATTGAGCCCTTCATGCACATTGTGTGGCCACCAAGCAAAAATTGAGATATTTTCATGTGACAATCAATATTAATCTAATATATACTATAGGTAATATTCATTTGCATGGATATTGTTGAGCCTCATGATTGCTTCATTTTGACACTCTCCCTTACCTATTTTTTCTTTCCTTGACCATCATCATCAACTCAATAGGCATCAAACTACAAGGTTTTTGACATGGTAGAGTATTTAATTGTCTTATCTTTCATATTTCATAATGTTCCTTATTATTGAGTTAATATTTTTATTGGCTACCAAATTCTATAGCTAATCTCTATTTCTGTAGCCAATTCCATGGTTTAACAGGATCAGAGGTGCCAGCTAAGAGGAGAAAGATATGGATAGGTAGATATTGTCCTCTTAACAATTTCCTCCTATTCATCTCAACTAGATGTTGGCTTGAGGGGGCCTGACCTAAGTTCGAAGTTAACTAGCCAAACAAATCCCTACACTACTAGCCCATTCAGAAATAGCCCGTAGAGCGCGGACTGAGGTCTCCCCTGAAGCAATATGGGGGGATGTTGGAACAAAGTTTCTGCACCCTTGATATGTCTAAGGGGTCGATTTAGTCTAACTGTGAATACCTTCGCACAGGTTGCTTTGCGTACTATCCTAACCTGTGAGGCCTTCATGATCTATTATAATCACCTTTGCACAACCCTCACCAGGGGCTAAGGTGATTTCACGCTGCCCTAGCAGCGATCTGCGCTACATCCCCAAGTTATACCAAGTATCCTACTTATCTTCTTATAACAATTAGTTATATTTGCGTAAATAGATATTTAATCTTATACTTAATCTTATATTCACTTTATCAACACATTCATATAAGTTCGCGCATCATATAAACAATAGAAATACAATTTATATCTAATACATTCAATGCAAAAAGCAGGAAAAAGATACACATAAATGATGTAAAACTTCTCTTTATTACTTCTCCAAAGGTTATAGACTCAACTCACCCTGCGCACTTAGCTACAGGGGTCCGTGCACTCAGCTGCGGACTACTAGGCCTCTGCGCACTCAGTTTCAGAGCCTTCTCCTACTCTATGACCCAAAGACTCGATTCTACACTTAGATAAGACTCAATTCTTCATCCTTCATTCATGACTATCCTTTTGTTATTTACAACTTAGAGCCTCGCTCTATATATACAATCCCATGGTCTGCGGACCATGGGTAGATTTCTAAAGCTGACATTACATTACAAAAATGAGGGTGGACAACCCTATGACTCATTTAAAATCTTCACGCTCTGCGCCCACAAAATGCAGAGTCTTTACATCATATTTGGTCAAAATCTGGGCTTTAAGCCCCAAAACTTGCCTTGGGGGATCCCGCGCTCAATAGTCCCCCAACACAAACATTGTGACTCGCCCTTGAGTCACTATGTCGGTGCAGAGATCTTTGCGCAGAGACCTCCCAACTCTGCCTGAACCGCTGCAAGGTCAGAAACGCACTGAGCGGCTACCTATTGTATCTCCTGCACGTGTTGTTCAGAGACAGTTGAACTGCTTCCTTGTATCTGCTCATGTGTTCCCTACATCTATTTATAGTCTGACGCCTCATTTCAGCTACCTAGAGTGCTAAGACTGTGCTTCGATGTGCTAGTCAGGTGGCTGGCAACCTATATATGGCTTCAACCGACCATCAATCACCTTCCCTGGGAAAACTCTTCCTTTTAACTTTACTATCTGCATCATGCACTTTACTCTCTGCATCACGCCACCATCAGTGATCCCTTTAGTAATATACAACCTGATCCAAGGCATCACACTGATAAACTCTCGACGGTAGCTCCTAAATTTGTCAATGGAACCATGCACCTCTTGTCTTATCACCACGACCTTTTTATCCAGAAAGTCCTTCTTTATTCCTTCCTCAAGCTTCTTGACTTCTTCTTCCATCATGGCGCTTTTCGCCCTTAACCAAATTTTTTCCTTCATGATTTCTTATAGCCTAAGATCACCTTGCTAGATCTCTTCATTAGGTCCCAAGTGTTCTTCTTCGTCCAACTATGCAATCCCTTCTTCCAAGGATCCGCGATCCGTCATATCCGTGGGCGCTGTTATGCATGAATTAGGCATGATAGACTCCATTGGCATTACAGTGTTCGCTCCATAGACCAGCCTAGAAGGCATCTGTTCCATCAGTTTCTTGCACATCACCCTATAAGCCCATAAAACTGCTGGTATGCATAGGTCCCAATCACTTCACTGTGCATTATATACCTTGTTCAGTGCTTCGCACACCTTGTTAAATGCTTCCGTGTGGATAACCTTCTATGCACTCATTCTCTCCACACTCTCTCGTTCTAACTTGAGGAACCATTCGAACATTTTCCCCCCAAGCACATGCTTATTGACCATATTTCCCAACGCAAAGCTCCTGTGCATCCGTGCAGGTTGTTTACCATATGCCTGTACCCACCTAGACAGATGAGCGCGCAGACCATCCCATCCATTGTTTTTATTTTCCCATCGCACTATAGGTTTCCCAAACCATGAGCAAACATTTTCCTACATGTGCGCCAGTCTTCAAAGCTTCCTTTGTGCATACCCCATGTTTCTGGGAAAACTAGTGTCTTTTCGATCTGCTAGTCCCACTAAGATTGACAACTATCTTAGAAACAAACAATTAAAGCAATTTACGATATCATTTATGTATGATAGATAAGAGAGAAGAAAGGGGATCAACCTAGATCTTCCGCTTGACTCTTTGCTTGATTCCTCTCTCCCTTGATAAAAATTGCAACTCCTCTCCTACTTGTCCCGCTTAGAGAATCCCTATAGAGACAAAGTAACAAAACACCATCAAAGCATCTCGATCTAAATATCATAAAAAATGTAGAATCAGAAATACATTGAGCATACAATTTCATTCACAAATAGCAAGATTCACAAGTACATAATTGTATGGAGGAAAACTCAAATAACTTTATTAAAGTAGAAGGGAGAATTACAACCCAGCTGTCTGATCCAGCATCATCCTCCCAGCATCAAAGCCCTCTTCACCTTATGAAAATCAAGATCACCCAACAATATAATGCTTCTTCTCAAAAACAAACTAACAACACTTCCTCACAAATTACAACATTCCAACCTCTAGATCTCTCAGATGAGGGATCCATTTATAGATGTCTTGCAAGGGTGTGAGTTAGCGCTGGGTTTTTGATTAGTGTCATTCCACTGATAGTTCTTGGTTCCACTTGGAGATTTCATTGACCTCTTACTCATCCCTGGGCAAATTCAGAGAAGCGGGTGTCATGGGAGAAGTTTCTAAAAGATTCCATGAGCACCCACTTAGCAAACTGTCTCTACCATTTGTCCATTCTCGCTCATTGCACCCTACAGAAGGCCTCTTCAATATGCATCACACCTAGCTAGTGTAGGAGTCAGTATGCATCACACCTTGACAATGGAGCAGTCAGAATGGTCAAGTTTTGGCCAGTTCTGAGTGGTTTTTCAGGTGGAACTTCTGGGAAATGATGTAATCAGTTGACCATGATCCTTTAGGGTATGAAACAACACTTTGAGGGGTTAAAGATCCCTTTGTTTATCGACATATGTGACTAGGGTTGAAGTGCCCAAATATGTCTATAACACCCCACCACCTTGCGGGCATAACGCATAGTACCCAATACAAGAATTGGAAATGTTTCTTTTCTGGCACCTCCCATTCGAATTTGTCCAAGAAAGCATATACCTCACCTAAATCATCATATGTAGGCAAATATCTCATTTCTGTTGATACACAGTGTAGTGACCTTGTCATGATGTTACAATTCAGCGTGGTTACCTCATGTAACCGGTTCTTCCATCGCTCTATCTCCTCATCAGAATCTGACGTACAAAAGCTTTCGTGCTCCCATGAGATCTGTTTGTCCGAGTTGGGATTTACCCAGTCTTGCTCTCGCACGATTATTTTGTAGATGTAGTCCAAATCATTGTCACTTTCATAGTCGTGCATGGGCTTTGTATATCATGATCCCTCAGGAGGGTCCAAGGATATAACTACACACAGATATTTCTTCTAGAAAATCATCTTGCGCTTCTTCAGATTAATCACCCCGTTCATGTCAGTAGCCCAATCAATTCCTAAGAGCGCAGGGTAGGGATTGTTGTCATAAACAATATCTATCATTTCAAAGCCTCCTAGCGTGCTCACTACCTCAATATCCACGGTGATTCCCTGCAATCTCCCCATAGGTATTATCTTTTGCTAGTTTGCAATTCATAGCTGGATATGAGACCATTGCAGCGTAAGCCTCCCCATATGCTCCCATGTCTTCTTCGGCAGAATGTTCGCATCCAATCCTAAGCTCAAAATTACTTGGTCCATCTCATATTCTCTAATCTACACACTTAGCCTCATTTCTCTCCTTATTCTAGTCTTGTGTTTTCCAATATTTTGGACTATGCGCAGTTCTCCTAGCTCAGTCCCATCGCATCTCTTAATGAGTTCTTGCAATCCTTTCATAGCCTTAATGTTGCACAGTAGCTTCATGTAGGTTTCTGAGAATGTCGTAAGCATAGATGGGTCTATTTCTGGCTCTTGTCTATCTTTTCTTTTTGAAGTGGAGGCATCAGTGAAGCTCTTCTTAGCTTCTATGAAGGTTTCCTTAGCACGCTCCAAATCAAACTTTGCTTCTTTCCTCGGAGCCTTGCGAACAAAAGTACTATCTTAAGGCTATTTTCCTTTATCATCTCCTGTTGTGATTCCATTTCAGAGCACAATGTTCACATTTGGATCTTCCTTGCGTGGCTCTGACCTCATCATTTGTAGGTTCTAAGTCGGGGGAGGCGGTAGCGCTTCCTTGTCATGTATCCTAGCTATCAGCATAGGACAATCCTCCATCTCATGATCAAACAAGGTACAATACAGACATGATGGGCACATTGGATTTGTATAATTGCAAGCATAATGTCCTGGCCCTCTGCAATTGTAACATATCAGCTGTCCACGACCTCTTTCAGGTCCTCCTCCATCTCCGCTTTGTCCGCACCCCTGAAATCCGGTTCACACCACTCCTGCATTCAGGTCTAGGGGCCGCGTTTTGGCCTGAACCCTATAGGTGGGAGTTCTATCCATCATTAGCTCATATCTTATACAAGCGCCTCATCATGTCCAGCCAATCTACAAAAATTACAGAACAAATATTATGAATTTTGCATGTACTTCTGTAACAAATGGCAGTTGTCTGTAGCATGCTTTCCTCCTATTTGACAAATCGCACACTACGAAGCAGGTGTTGCGCTAGGTCCTGCTTGCACTTCTGGGATTAACGACATCGGTCCTCCTCCCGTGAGGTAATTCGTGAACATAGGGTAGTGGTTCTTTTCATGACCCTGACCCTTGAATTTTACGCACCACACCTCTTCACGCACTTCTGGTCGGGTTATCTTGCCCTGTTTCAGACTCTACATCTCAATGCATAAGTTTTTCAACTGTGTGTGGCTCTGCTAAACTCCCAAGTTGGGATCCTACATCAGGGTTTCATGTAGCCTCATCGTGATCTCCAAGGCCTCTGCATGAGTCGTTAACCTCTGTTGCAACAGCGTGTTCCTCAAATGCGGCATTAGTGATGTTACAAACCATTCGCAGTGCTATCCATCCGTCAAAGTCATATAGGCTTCGCGAATCGTACACTTCAGTCTCTGATCTATCTCCTAAGGAGTCTCGCTTGGTAGAATTATGATCTCTTTGAATCTAATGATCGACTACGCTTCTGGCTTCGACCTGCTAAATTCTCTGTTTAGCACAATTTAGATATCCACGATTCACGGATTCAGATTGTCATTAGAATGCCTAATATACCAGGTCAGCGCATGATCTTGCAGAGCGCTAACTAGCTTCACCTTCTTTATATTATCATCTATAACTCCCTAAGCTTTCCATACAGCTCCTATCGTGAACCAAAACTGGTATGGATCTTCATTTCCCACTCCCTTGAACACAGACAACTTTATCGTGCTTGCCATATTGACTCGCGGTGGTGGCGAAGGTGGTACGAGTGAAGATGGAGGTGAAGGCGATGAAACTGGTGGTAGTGTGGGTGGGTGTGGTATGTCTGGAATCCTTTGCCTTATCAAATGGATCGCACTTTGCAGTGATACCTTCGTGAGCTCTTCCTCGTCCCCTCATGGAGGTGAAATCAAAGGGCTATTCTTTGGGCCCTTACTTGTTTTGTATCTGTAGGTTTTTCCACTTCGCGTAGCTCCGGACATCAAGGTAATTGCATAACCCTATTTTCACACAATAGCATTTTAATCCAAGTATTCAGAGACTTTACTTACTTACCTCACGGTCCTTTAAGAAAGCATCACTCTGCTTCGCTATAGCTACCTGAAGTATCTACCACGAACTCAGTAATCAATTCTCCTATACTTTGATCGAGTCAGTGATCAACAACACACGCAATATTATCCTCTAATGCATCCAATCTGTGCACCAACTCTGGGGTCCACACAATGGGATTGTAGAGTTTCCACCTTCCTTGGCTATCTGCTAGCTTCGCGATCCACTCGTACAACTCAGTAGAGAATGATGCAAAAAATATTTTGTGGATCTCTATGTACAGGTAGTAGTCTAACCACTCTTATTTTGTCAGTAGCAGATTCCTGTTCTCTTGTGCCGCGAACTCGTGAATTATTCTATCCAACCAACCTTCAATTTCATTTTTAGTTAGATTCCAATGATACGACATCAGACATCTCTATGCAGATTCCAGTATCGACGACGGAACCATTTGTTGGCTTGAGGGGGCCTGACCCAAGTTTAGAGTTAATTAGCCAAACAAATCCCTACACTACTGGCCCTTTCGGCAAAAACTCACAAAGCGCAGATTGAGGTATCACTTGAAGCAGTATGCGGGGATGCTGGAACCATGTTTCCACACCCTTGAGGTGTCAGAGGGGTCGGTTTAGTCCAACTTTGAGTACCTTCGCGCACGTCACTTTGTGGACTATCCTGACTTGGTAAACACTTCTTTAGCACTAATTTGTGTTGTTTCCAATTCTCCAAGGGAACCAGATATTGACGTCCAGCTCTATAAGGATAGAACAAACTCTCTCTCTTAGTCCAATACTAGTATGGTAGAAGAGTCTGTCTTGCGCTATCTGAGCTAGTATGGTCTAGGCTTATTTGTAACAATAGAACGATTCAAATATTCGTCATATTTGTATGGAATCACTGTGGATCTTACTTATCTTTTTATAACAGTTATTTATATTGGCGTAAATAGATACTTAATCTTATATTCACTTTATCAACACATTCATATAAGTTCGCGCATCATATAAACAATAGAAATGAAATTTATATCTGATACACTCAATGCACAAAAAATGAAAAAGATACACAGAAGTGATGTAAAACTTCTTTTTATTACTTCTCCAAAGGTCACAGACTCGACTCGCCCTGCGCACTCAGCTACAGACTACTAGGCCTCTGCAAACTTAGTTGTAGAGCCTTCTCCTACTCTACGACCCAAAGACTTGAATCTATACTTAGATAAGAGTCAATTCTTCATCCTTCATTCATGACTATCCTTCCGTTATTTACAACTTAGAGCCTCGCTCTATTTATACAAGTAGATTTCTAAAGTCGACATTACATTACAAAAATGAGGGCGGACAACCCTATGACTCATTTACAATCTTTGTGCTTCGTGCCCACAAAACGTGGAGTCTTTACATTGGATTTGGTCAAAATTTGGGATTTAAGCCCCAAAACTTGCCTTGGGGGATCTCGTGCCTAGTAGTAGATCATCAAAAGGATTCTTCCAATGTGTGGTCCAAGGATAAAGTGAACGTGGTTGGTTAACAGGCGAAGGAATGCCTCAAAATCCTATGCTTCACAATTTTCTTTGTTAAATATCAAATCGTCACCGACGATATCTCGATAGTTTTTAAATGCTTAGTTTAAAATTCTATTATCTAAGGTAGGTGTAAAAGCCTCAAACAATTATTGACACAGGATTTTATAAATACCGTGCAACAAACATGAATAGAAAGTTTATTTTTATGTATGCGATAGTCATGTTACTCTATTTTTCCTCTGTTAATGAAGAAAATTCTTTGAAGTTACAATGCATAGCTAACTGTTCAATTGAGGTTTTATGGCCACCTATTTGTGGAAGGCCCCTACAAACAATCAAGGTTTTGCATTCACATATCGTTTTCATTTGTTACAATTATTCATACGTTTTATAATTGGTTTGTAGTCATGATTTCATTCAGATAGCGATAGCAATAATTCATTAATTTTTCCTTTTTCAAGTTAATGTATAATGTTGCTAATGTTGAGATTTTCAGTTTCATAAATTATGCAAAAATCTCAAGTGTGTGACAGCAATAGGAATTTGTTGCTATATTAGCTCCAGTTAGTTGGGAAAGAGTTAATGTATCCTATATTTGTTGTGAGAGGATTTATGACTCAATTAGATTCTCTTGGCTATACAATATATGCCCATACAGATATTGGAGGTGTGAGAGTTTGTGAGGAAAATTATTATCTTGTAATCTCCTGATTAATAATAAAGAATGTCGATGCCTATGTTTGGTGGACGTAGCCCAGAATGGTTGGGTGAACCACGTTAAACTTCTGTGTCTTTTTTGTATGGTTTATTTGATGTGTATGTTATTTATCTTGCTGCGGACCGTTGGCTCTAACAAGTGGTATCAGAGGTTGTTGTACCAGTGGCGCAGTCGAGGTGTGGCGGGCTCTATTACCAGCACGTTGAACAGTGTGTAACGTGGCAGTAGTTTAACGCTGTTGGAGCGTGGCTGGCTGATTGAACTGCATTTGCGTGGCTGGCGCTCCCAAATATAAGTGTGTATGCATAAATTCCATATGAGACACTGTTGACACAAAATGGGATTAAACCATAATGGCGTTGACACAACGTGGGTCTGCGTATGCCAGCGCATAGAGATTGACTGCGTATGACTGCAAATTGTGATTGTGCGTATGACTGCGCATAGAGATTATGCGTATGACTGCATATGCCAGACCTTGTGCGTATGACTGCACATAGAGATTATGCGTATGACAGACCTTGTGCGTATGACTGCGATGTTGAATAGATCTTGTGCGTACGTGGAGTAGTTGATCAGTAAGTGCATTCACAGTGATCAACAGCAGCGCTGTAAGTGGAGTATTGTTTCTTGAATTTTCTGCAATTGGCACTCTATGCATTTTTCTCTCCGGCGCGGATTGTCTGCTAGTAGAAGAGCGCCAACGCACCAACTGCGGTATATGGTAAAAATGCAATTGTTGTTTGGTTTTTATTTTATATTTGCAGTTTGGTACAACAAAATGTTTCTTTGATAGAGGGTGAAGGCATTGTGTATTAAATATTTATTTAATTGATTAACTAGTTGGAATTGGAGATTGGTTTTTTGGTTGATACAAGATGGCGAAAACTCAGAGTGCCCAGTTTGAAATCGAGAAGTTTAATGGAAAAAATAATTTTGAGATCTGGAAGGTGAAGATGTACGATCTACTTGTCCAGCATGGTGTGGCAAAGGCATTGTTGGGAAAATCCAAACAGCGTTACAACATCATAGATAATGAGTGGGTCGAGATGGATGAAAGAGAAATAAGTGTTATTCGACTGTGTCCGGTGGATGATGTCTTGTTTAATATCGTGTCGGAGACAATAACTGTTGGTTTGTGGATGAAACTAGAGAAACTGTACATGACCAAATCCTTAACCAATAGGATTCTCCTGAAGAAACAGTTGTACAGTTTGCGAATGAAGGAAGGTACATCGATTGCTGATCATTTGAATGCTTTTAATACTCTTTTGGTGCAATTACAAAGTATAGAAGTAAAAATTCAATCTGAGGATAAAGCTATTACTTTATTGTGCTCATTGCCCAAGTCATGGGATCATTTTGTTACTTCTATAAGTCTTAGTTTATCATAAACTATTGAGTTTGATGATGTAGTTGCATCTTTATTATCGGAAGAAACAAGGAGAAGGTCGCATTCAGAAACCTCTACATCAGAAGCTATGATGGTTAGAGGTCGTTCGAAAGAAAGACGCTCCAGTAGGCCGAGCGACTCACGTTCAAAGTCAAAAGGGAAGAAGAGTAAGGTAAGGTGTTGGTTTTGTGGCAAATCGGGGCATTTGAAGAAGGATTGCTGGAAGCGACAACAACAAACTTCTAAAGCAGATTCTTCCACAGAGAAGAAGGAGGCAAATACGATAGATACAGGTTTGACATCTAGTTCAGGTATGAGTGATGAAGTATTATCAGTTAATGTGTCAAATCATGATCAACATTGGTTGTTAGATTCCGGTGCATCAAACCACATGTGTATCCATAAAGAATGGTTTAAGACATATAAATCAATTAATGATGGAGTTGTGTACATGGGTAATGATGTAACATGTAATATTGTGGGGATTGGGAGTATACAATTGCAAATGTTTGATGGGACAACAAAAATATTAACTGATGTGAGGCATGTACCAGATTTAAGGAAAAATTTGATTTCATTAGGAGCACTTGATTCAAATGGATATAAAACTGTAATTCAAGGTGGAGTAATGAAAATTTACAAAGGTATTTTACTAGTTATGAAAGCTAAGAAGGTAGGAAATCTATTTCAGTGAGAAGGAGGTATAGGGTCAGATTATGTGTCTACAGTGTCTGAACATGACAGTAGTTCCATTCACTTATGGCATCAAATATTGGGGCATATGAGTGAAAGAGGGTTATAAATTTTCGCTGATCACAAGTTACTTCCAAATTTAAAGTCTAGAAAGTTAGATTTCTGTAAGCATTGTTTGTTTGGAAAACAAAGTAAACAAAAGTTTAAAACAGGAAAACATACTAGTAAAGGAATACTCAACTCTATCCATTCAGATGTCTGGGGTCCAGCCCCTACAACCTTATATGGTGGCTCGTCATATTTTGTATCGTTTATTGATGACTTTTCTAGGAAAGTGTGGGTCTACATGTTGAAAAGGGAGTCTGATGTTTTTTTAGTTTTCAAGCAGTTTAGAGCATTGGTAGAAGACAACACTGGTAGAACAATAAAATGTTTAAGAACTGACAATGGTGGTGAGTTTACTTCCAAGGAGTTGGACAACTATTGCAAGGATGCAGGGATCGAGAGACATAAGACCATGGTTTATACTCCTCAGCAAAATGGAGTTGTTGAACAAATGAATAGGACTCTTCTAGAGAGAGCAAGGAGTATGCTAAGTAACGCAGGGTTGCAAAAGGAGTTGTGGATGGAAGTGGTGGAAACAGCTTGTTATGTGATAAACCGATCTCCATCAATAGCGATAGGCTACAAGATTCCTCAAGAGGTATGGAAAGGTCACCATTGTGACTATTCTAAACCCAGAGTGTTTGGTTGTGATACATATGCTCTAGTGCCTAAACATCAGCGAACTAAATTAGATCCAAAGTCTAAAAGGTATATCTTTGTTGGGTATGGTGTTGGAACAAAGGGATATAGATTGTGGGATCCTACTACCCACAAAATCATCATCAACAGAGATATAAAGTTTAATGAATCCTCTCTTGTATGGTTAGATGTAGATAGTAGATTGAAACATGATGATGTATTTGACTTTCAGCACATTCAGTTTGATATCATTTCTAATGATAGTCATGATGACCATAGTTCAGATACTAGTCATGAACAAGTTTCATAATCAGAACATGAACAGGGTTCAGGTATAGATAATGAATAGGTCTCAGATACTGATCGTCAAGAAGTTCCTACAGATGGTAGTCAGCCAATCAAGGAAGCGCCAGAAACATCCTTAAGGAGGTCTACAAGAATCAAACGGCCACCGAGAAGGTATGATGATTATGTTACTTCAGTTGCATTTACTGCTAATGACGACGAACCTCTGTGCTATCATGAAGCAATAAAAGGTTCGAAAAGTGACAAGTGGAAAGAAGCCATGAAGGATGAAATGATGGCCTTAGGTAAGAATGACACATGGGATCTAGTTGAGCTTCCGAAAGACAGGAAAACTATAGGGTGTAAATGTGTTTTCAAGCTGAAACGGGGTGTGAATGATATGGAAGACAGGTACAAAGCGAGGCTGGTTGCAAAAGGGTTTTCTCAGAAAGTCGGCATTGACTTTCATGAAAGTTTTTCACTAGTGGTTAAAATAGTTTCAATTAGAATTGTGTTAGCATTAGTGGCTTTGCTTGATTTAGAGTTGCAGCAATTAGATGTTAAGACTGCATTTCTACATGGAGACTTAGAAGAGGAAATTTATATGGAACAACCAGAAGGGTTTGTTCAGCATCGCAATGAGAAATTTGTCTGCAGGCTCAAGAAGTCATTATATGGCTTGAAGCAGTCGCCTCAGCAGTGGTATAAGAAGTTTGATTCTTTCATGTTGAGTCAGAAATATGTTAGAAGTGAATATGATCATTGTGTTTATTTTAAGCAATTAAATAATGGCATATTCATTATCTTAGTATTGTATGTTTACGATATGCTTTTAGCAAGCAAAAGCATAGAAGAAATCAATAGGTTGAAGGCTCAGATGGCAAGGACATTTGATATGAAAGATCTAGGAGAAGAAAGGCAGATTTTGGGCATGGAGATTTTCAGATACAGGAGCAATGGTAAGCTATGGCTATCACAATAGAAGTATATTGAAAAAATACTTTTGAGATTTGGTATTAACAATGTGAAGCCTATGTCAGTCCCTTTCGCTTCCCATTTCAAGCTTTCTTCGTGTTTATGTCCTAATACAGATGAAGAAAAGGATTATATGTCTCAAATTCCATATGCAAATGTAGTAGGGTGTTTAATGTATGCGATGGTTTGTACTCGACCAGATATTTCACATGCAGTTGGGGTTGTCAGTGGGTATATGGAAAATCCGGGTAAAGAACAATGGTCAATAGTGAAATGGGTGCTTCAGTATTTGATAGGCACAAGTAGTTATTGTATCACTTACAATAAGAGTAGTGAATTTGTTTGCGGGTATGTTGATTCCGATTTTGCAGGTGATTTGGATAAGAGAAGGTCAACTTCAGGGTATGTCTTTACTCTTGCAGGTGGAGGTATTAGTTGGATGTCAAAGCTACAGAACATATTTGCTTTATCCACTACTGAGGCAGAATACATTGCTTCTTCTCATGCTTGCAAAGAAGCGATTTGGTTGAAATGTTTATTTGGTGAATTTGGTAGGTTGTAGGACAACGCCAAATTATTTTGTGACAGTCAAAGTGCAACACATTTAGCTAAGAATCCAGCCTATCATAGTAAACAAAGCATATACCGATCAAGTACCATTTTGTAAGACAGGTTATCATTGAAAGGGGAGTCTCTCTTGAAAAAGTGCATACAAAGGAGAATTGTGTAGACATGTTCATGAAACCAGTTTTGTTAGAGAAGATATGTTGGTGTTTGGCTTCTCTTGGCTTGCAGAAAAGATAAAAATAATAAACAAACAAGGTATCAAGCTAATTGTTGTCAAGGTGGAGATTGTTGATATTTTCAGTTTCATAAATTAGGCAAAAATCTCAAGTGTGTGACAACAATAGGAATTTGTTTCTATATTAGCTCCAGTTAGTTGGGAAAGAGTTAATGTGTCCTATATTTGTTGTGAGAGGATTTATGAGTCAGGTAGATTCTCTTGGCTATAAAATATATGCCCGTACAGATATTGGAGGTGTGAGAGTTTGTGAGGAAAATGATTATCTTGTAATCTCCTAGTTAATAATAAAGATTGCCAATGCCTATGTTTGGTGGACGTAGCCCAGAATGGTTGGGTGAACCACGTTAAACTTCTGTGTCTTTTGTGTATGGTTTATTTGCTGTGTATGTTATTTATCTTGCTGCGCGCTATTGGCTCTAACAGCTAATAGTAATGTAATTGATTTTCATAGATTTCCTTATGATTGCAGAGTGTTTCATTTCAAAGTTAATAGATTTATTTAGAGTTTCATTTTATAGTATTTCATTTTAAAGTATGTGTGATTTCTTTATGGTTTTCATTTCAAAGCATTCAATTTCAGAGTATGAGTGATTTTTTTATAGTTTCATTTCAAAACCATTTCAAATATGAGTGATTGATAATGATAGATGTTTGATTTTTCATTTTGAATAAAAGTTAATTTCATTTTGGTTTTTATACAAAGGATTGCTAGAATGTTAGATGATAAATTCTTCTTTAGAGATTAAATTTGTGTTCCAATACTTTACTTAAATTGTTTCTTAATAAGATAGTGTGAGTTTGCTTTAAAGTTTAATTTTAGCAAGTGTGAATGGCATTTTTGATCTCAGTATAAAATAGAAGGAATATTTAATTTGTTTTCTTTGAAGAGTAAGATAGGAATATATTGCATCCTTAGAAATAAATCTCAATAACTCAATTATGCACATTAACAATCTGATTTAATAAAAAGAACTTCCAGCATATATAGTGCACTTGCACTTCACAAGTTTACCAACTCTGGTCGATAATTCATCTAACAATTTAAGAAAATTAAATTGACAAACATTTTGGCATCATTGTTGGGGAAGTGTAAATAAAAGTTTTAGTCTTTTGCATTTTGATAAATTAAAAAAAAAAACAACAACAAAAAATAACAAAAATAGAAACATGATTGGGATAGGGAAAGAGACTCTAGGGGTAGATTTGTAGGTAGAGGAAAGAGCATAATTCCAACAACATCACTTACCTCACCATGACCTCGTAGTGCCACACCACCCACACAAACTCGAATTCCATCCACAGTAGGAAAACACAAACTCCCTGAGGTATTAAGATCCGAAATCCAACCTAGATATTCACCAACTTCATCAACATCAGCCATAATGGAAGAAGAAGATCCGATATCCCCAACAACAGGAGTAATTTTCCTATCTTCAACTAGAGACCAACTTCTAACTCAAGAGCTGGAAGTTCCTACTGAAGAAGAGGAAGAAGAAGCCTATTTTAACAAACCATTAATAGAAGAACCAGAGGAACTAGAGGAAGTTGAAAACCCAATTTTGGAACTAGAACCTTATATCAGTTCTAAAGAATCTACAATCGCTGGAGAAGGGGAAGGAGAGGTGCATAATCTGAATGATGAACAAATTAGGATTGGACGAGGAAGAGGAGGAAATATGGGAGGTGGAAGAGGTGGAGGAAGAGGAAGAGGAAGGGGAGAAGATACAAATCTAGAACCCTTTGTATTTCCTATCCTCGATGAAGATACAACTGACAATGAAAAACATATCACCCTCTATCCTTCCAAAATTTCATGGACTAAGGAGTGAAGATCCTGAAACATTTCTCTTTGAATTTGAAGTCTTGTGTAGATCATATGATTTTCTGCATGATTCTCAAAATTTGAAATTATTCCCTACAACCCTTAAAGATGAAACATTAAAATGGTTTACAAGTTTAGGAATAAAATCCATAAGAACATGGGAACAAATGAAAACTACATTCTTAGAGAGATATAAGGATTACTGTATGTCCCATAATATTAAATATGAAGTCTTTAAAATGGTAAAAGAATAAGATTAAAATATTGAAGAATTCGTTGAAAGATTGACTTATAATGTTAAAAGGGAAGAAATGAATAATCTAGATGAGGAGACTTTAAAAGCTCTCTTATTGAAATCCATTAGAGATGAGTGGATTGATATTCTCAATATAATGGGTAAGGAAGACATTTCTCAGTTGTCACTAGGAGAAATTTGTGATTTATGCATGCACATTTCAAGAGGAAAAGCAAGAACCAGGAAAAATCCAAGAGATCCTCTTTTATCAAGGATTAATAAATCTATAGCCTAGATAGTAAGTAGAGCAGAATTAGGAAATTTTCTTGATAATTTTAAAATAGATATTTTAGGGAGTCTTGGTAAAAAAATTGACAACCTTAAAATACAAAACAAGCAAGAGGCTGAAAATGTTGCATTGTCCATTTTTTCCCCCAGGTGCAGAAAGAAACATGGCTTGAAAGAATTTCCTCTTGATTTATAGACTGTAGAAACTTGTTTTATATGTGCGGAAAATCATGTTACAAAAGAATGTCCCTCAATACCAGGTCTTAAACTTGTCTATCAAGAAGAAGGAGTACCAAATAAGGTATATCCTATTTGTTTTATTGCTAAAAGTCCTTGGCAGAATTCACAGCCAAATACAACTCAAGGTTTTAACACTCAACCATTTGCACAATCATCACAAAGTAATTAGACTAGTCCAATGCCTTGGAAATATTGGCCACAACCTTGGTCACAATGATTGCAAAATCCTTATGGAAAGTACCCTCAATATATACAATTTCAAAAATCATATCCTACTTTTCCTCCACAATATTATGCTCATCTTATTCAACAAATTCAACCTCACAATTTGAATCCACAACTTTCATTACCATTTCCTCAAAGGCCAAACCAATTTCCTTCTCAACCACTCCCAAATATAAACAATAATAAAAACTCACAAGTTTTTTACAATATGGAAGGACAAAACTTTCAAACTTACATGATAACTCCAATAGATCTAAACAATGTTCAACTTAGATCTAGTAGAATATTAGAGAAAACGTTCCCATCAATTGTTATCCAGGAAAGTAAAAAAGAAAAGATCTTTGAAGAAGAGAAGTCTCTTAATGAAAAAGAAAAAACTCAAAAAAAAGTTACTCCAATACATTCAAGTAACTCAACTTCTATTATGGAACAACCTTCAATATCTGTTTCAAAACCACCTTTCCCTGAGAGATGAAATATTAATGAAGGGGTAGATAAATAGATTTTATTACCTGATTATGACATGTCAGATGAACTGAATAATGTTTGCATCAAAATTCCTTTGCTACAAGCCATTAAGGAAATACCAATTTTCGCAAAGACAATTAGGGAATTGAGCATAAAAAGACTAGGAAGAAAAATAAAAGAAGTCAAAGAATCCAACTAGTTGGAAAAATTGCAGATATCATAATGGGTAAGACAACAATTCAGAAATATCTTTATCGAGGAAGTCCCATTGTGAAAACACACATCAATGGTGTATAGATCCCAAATACATTGATTGATCTATGAGCAACTATAAATCATGAGTAACCAAACTATGAATAAATTAAAAATATCTAATCTTCAATATACACCTATACTGTTGCAATTGGTAGATAGATATCTCATCAAACTTGATGGTGTATTAGAGGATATAAATGTATCCTTATATTCTTCGGAATACCCTGTCGATTTTATGATTTTAACACCCAAGAATAACTTAGGAGGACATCCATTGATTCTAGTAAGAACATGGATAGCTACCGCCGATGCTTTTATAAGTTGTAGATATGGTGATATGTTCATTTATGATGGGACCTCAACCAAAAACTTCACACTGTATCCACCTGCAAAAACAACAATAGTTGTTGAAAATGGATAATGGATAGATGATGAAATTGATATAAGAACAATATTTTCTACTTTGAAAATACATGAGGAAGATCAAATTTTAAATTTAATGGAAAATAATGAATCGTCATCATATTATGAATCTAGTCAGTGTTTTCAAGAACAGTGCAATATTTAATATTTATCATCTTGTCAACTATCCTTGCATTCTATGGAAAATCTTGGCAATTATACAATTGAAATATTTCAAGGAAAAACTTTGAATATCAACAATAATTTGGAAGAAATTCAAAAGAAATAATTAATAAAGATGTTACAAGAGAATTCCTCTTCCTATGCATGGGAATATATTGACATGAAGGGAATTGATCCTAGTACTTGTATACATCATATCTATATTGAAGAAAATTCTAAACCAATTCGACAACCTCAAAGAAGAATGAATCCAAATCTAAGGGAAATTGTTAGGGAGGAACTATAAAAATTGTTGAATGTCAATTTCATCTATCCAATATAAGATAATCACTGGGTTTCACCATGAGTAATTGTTCCTAAAAATAATGCAAAATGGGGAGTGTGTATTGACTATAGGGAATTAAATAAAACCACTTTAAAGATCACTTTCCACTTCCTTTCATAGATCAGGTTTTAGATATATTGGTAGGAAAGAAATAATTTTCATTCTTAGATGGTTTTAGTGGGTATAATCAAATCCAGGTAAGCCCTAGAAGACCAAGATAAAACTACCTTTACCTTCCCATGGGGAACTTATGCTTACCAAGTACTTCCTTTTGGATTATGTAATGCACTTGCAACATTCCAAAGAGAAGTATTACGCATTTTTCCTGATTTAATTCATGATTGTGTGGAAGTGTATATGGATGATTTTACAGTTTATGGAAATTCTTTTGAAAAAGCTCTTAAAATTTGGAACAAGTTTTCATTACATGGAAAAAGGAAAATCTCTCCTCAAGCCATGAAAACTGTTTTATGATGTTTACTGAGGGAATTGCTTTAGGACACCATATTTCAAGAAATGAAATTAGAGTGGACACATCTAAAGTAGAAGTTATTCTAAATTATCAATTCCAACTTGTTAATCAGATGTTAGAATTTTTCTTGGTTTCAATGGTTATTATAGAAGATTCATATAAAACTTTACAAAAATTGCATCTCCACTTTTCAAACTGCTCACAAAAGATTGTGAATTCAATTGGAATTTTGATTGCTAAAATGTCTTTGAAACATTAAAAAAAAAAATCTTTGAAGCACCCATTATTAGAGTACCAAATTGGAAACTACCTTTTCACATTTCAATTGATGCTTCAGACACAAATTTGGGAGCTATACTATGACAAAAGGATTTAACTCCTTATTCCATTTATTACACTAGTAAAAATTTGACTCCTGCAGAGTTACATTATACTGTAACAGAAAATGAGTTTTTAGATGTTGTCAATGCTATCAATAAATTCAGACATTATATTACTTGCTACAAAAAATTTGTATATACAGATCATTTTTTAATTAGGTACCTAATGAATAAACCTATCACTAATGGTAGAATTACAAGATGGTTGCTGTTGTTGCAAGAATTTAAGATCACTATTTTGGATCAACCTGGGAAACAAAATAGAGTTGCTGAAATTTTGTCTAGAATTCAAAATGATAGTAATGATGTACCTGTAGAAGACAATTTCCCTGATGAATATCTGTTTTCAGTATCTACTAAATCACTTTGCTTTGCAAATATTTCTAATTATTTGGCTACAAGGAAGTCACCATCATATTTTTCTCCTTGAGAAAAAGGGAAGGTGTTGGGACAGGGCCCCCTACGGTCAATTTTGGGGCAAAAGCCCAAGTTTTTGTGATGTAAAGTGTAAAGTATCTACAAGTTGTGGTCTCAGAACACATAGATAGTAAGTTTCATAAACGGATTTTCCCTTCTTTTATGTAAGTTTTGTTGGCTTGTATAGAGCTACCCATGGTCCGTGGACCATGGGATTGTATAAAAATGAGAGTCTTAGAGAGTCTAAGTGAAGTGAAGTTGATAGTTGATGTAATGGGTCATTATAAGTCAAGAGTGAAGAGTCTTAGAGTATAAGAGAGGATCTGCAGCCGTGTGTGTAGAGGCCTAGAGTAGAGTCTGCAGTTGAGTGCTCGGACCCCTGCAGCTGAGTGCGCAGGGTAGTTTTGAGCCTGTAGGAAAATATGAAGCATCAATAAAGAAATTATTTTGGAAATATATGTGTTTTGTCCATTTACTTATGTTATGAATGAATATATTTATGTTATGATGAATATTGGGTTTATGATTTAATATTGTATTGATGCATGATTCTGCAAGGTTTACATTGTTTTATGAAGGCAGGTAATAATATCTATTTACGTGAAGAATATCTTAATGCATGGTAAATTTATCAGACACTCAAGACGATCTGGGTAATAACATACTTAGGAGTAATTAAATAGGTGCGTAAGTGGTTTATTCACCTATTTAGGGTTCGCGAACGACAGTCATAGACCTCTACGAAGGTCTATAGGCTGGTAAGAGGAATTTATATCGATAAGCCTCAAAGGCTTATCGATCTACGCGAGGTTAGGTTTAGGGCATAAAATAACATCATAATCATCTATGGGTGCAGAAAATTGTTTCTAGCATCCCCCCATACTGCTTCGGGTGAGACTTCAGTTCGCGCTCTGCAGATTGATGCCAAAAGGGTCAATAGTGTAGGGATTTTTTTGGCAAACTTAACTCTAAACCTGGGTTAGGATCTAGGATTTTCTCCACGAGTACCAGGAGTTTCTTCACAAGTAATGAAGATAACATTGAAACCAGATGTGAAGCCTGTGAAGCGACGACCATATCACCTTAATCCTAAGTACAAGGAAAAAATCCACTTAGAATTAGACAAAATGTTGGCAGCAAGTATCATTGAACTAGTGGAGAAGTTTGATTGGGTAAGCCCAATGGTCATTTAGGAAAAGAAATAGAAGGATGAGATAAGGATCTACGTAGATCTCAGGAAGCTGAATGATGCTTGTGTGCATGATCCTTTTCCAACTCTGTTCACGGATGAGGTATCGGATAATGTTGGTGGACAAGAAGCATATTCATTCATTGATGGGTTCTTCGGGTACAATCAGATCAAGATCATGCCAAAAGATAGGAGTAAGACAACCTTCCCAACCGAGTGGGGATGTTTTCAGTATACTATAATGCCTTTTGGACTAAAGAATGCACCGACAATATTTTCGCGCATAGTCATTGCGATGTTCAAAGAGTTCATTCACAAGTTTTTGAAGGTATTCTTTGATGACTAGATGGTGTTTGGATTGGTCAAACACCATGTAGCTAGTTTGTGCTTTATGTTGGATACATGCCAGAGGTATCAGATCACGCTAAAATTGAAGAAGTGTTTATTTTGCGTCCCTTTCGGAATTTTGCTGGGTCATATAGTGTGCAGATAAGGATTAATGGTGGATCCAACTAAGATCGTGGTTATAATTAATTTGGAGGCACCAAGAAGTGTTAAACAACTACGTGCAACACTGGGTCATACTGGTTATTACCGAAAGTTCATCAAGGGTTATGCCCAGATTACTGCGCCGATGGAAAAATTGGACGCTACATTCTGTTGGAATGAGGAATGTCAGTAGAGTCTGGATGTGTTAAAAGAAAATATGGTCACCGCGCTGATCCTAGTCTTCTCGGATTGGAAGAAGGAATTTCATGTGCAT
Organism: Pinus taeda; assembly: GCA_000404065.3. Taxonomy (NCBI): domain Eukaryota; kingdom Viridiplantae; phylum Streptophyta; class Pinopsida; order Pinales; family Pinaceae; genus Pinus; species Pinus taeda. Next base: position 265,708 of record APFE030841548.1, on the reverse strand, counting down.
GTGGATGCGTCATCTATTGCGTTGGGAGAAGTACTGACACAAGTAGGTGAAGGAGATATGGATCACCCAATAGCATTTGCAAGCAGGGAACTGTCGAACACTAAAAAGAACTATTCAATGATGGAGCGCAAAGGGTTGGCTATGGTGTACGTGCTCCAGAAGTTTAGGGATTTCTTGCTAAGCAGACAATTTAAGATGTACACAAACCATTCTGCATTAAAGTAGCTGGTCAACAAGAATGTGTTGTGGGGGGGGATATGCAGATGGTTGTTGTTGTTTCAGGAGTATGATTTCTACGTCATTATGAAGCCAAGGCGATTGAATTCAAGACCAGATCATCTATCTCGCATTAAAATAGGTGAGGAGCCCACTAATTTGGAGGAAGGATTGCTTGATGCACAACTCTTTGTGGTGCGCATGGCAGAAAATCATTTTGCGTACATCATCCACTTCCTAACTACGAGAACGACTCCAGAGGGATACACTAGTCAATAGAAGAAGGAATTGGTGATGCGCGTGGTAAATTTTTCTATTATTATAGGTCACCTGTATAAGATGGGAGTGGATGAGATATTGCAACATTATGTGCTTGAGTTTGAATGAAACAACATCCTAGTCGAAGCTCATGGAGGAGCTGTGGGAGGCCATTATGCAGAAAAATCAATAGTGCAAAAGATTTTACGCGCTGGGTTGTGGTGGCCAACAGTGCATAAGGATTTGAAAGCATATTGTAGGGTGTGCAATGCATTTCAAAGGATGTGTTAGAGCCTAGATTTTCCTCAGGCTAAAAAGGCAAGGTTTTAGGTCCACATCAAACCACGCTCAGCCTCGTAGCTAGTCCTACGAGGATAGGAGAGGGCTCTCTCCGGGTCGATCTCGGCAAAATACAATCGATGGGGCACAAGATGACTAAAATAAAAGCTAATGTTAGGCTAGATATGAAGTAAAATGGTCTTATTTGAGTTTTTAGGAGTTTTTGTGTTGGAATAGGGAAAGGGAAATCTAGGCTTGGGGATGAGGCACAGTTTTTGCAGAGGTCTGATTGGGGCAAGAAAGATAATCGTCTTGATGTTTTTAAAGGGAATGAATGGGTATCATACTGGTGAGGATCTAAGGAGAGCAAGAAGGTTTCAACAATTCTCCTTAAACAGACGAAAACATGGAAAATCAAACAAATTTAAAGGCAGAGCATAGAAATCAATGGTTTCTACCTTAACACTTCATTTGTTCAATTGCAGAAGATGATAGTAAGGAAAATGATACATATAACAACTTACAATTACTGAGATAAGCACACCATCAAAACATAAAGCCACATGGATCCCAAACAGTGCTGCAAAACCCTGGTCTTTCCTTAGCCAAAAATGCAGAGAAAATATGTACAATAGTATGCCAAAGCAATCCCAAGTGTCCAACCCTGAAAATGACTGAAATATTACATGATATAGACCAGATCAAACCATTCCCATGCCTCTAGGGGTCGATGGCCATTTGATGCAATTTCAAGAAAATTTAGGCAATTTGGTGTATGCACCATGCCAAGAACCCAGTGCGCGCGTGCTCCCAGTGTGCGCGCCCATTTAGAATTACATTGGGCAACTTCTCCCAGTGCACCGCGCGCTTCCAGTGCACCACACCACCTGTTCTGTGCACCGCGCCAGCCGGTTGCATGCAATTTCACCCCAAAACATGCACTTGCTCACCCAATTCACTTTGAAATGCTTCTCTTCGACCTTCGCATTCAAATTGACCTTAATTCTTATGAAGAAATTGTTATAAAGACATGGAGACATGGTTTTGATTTTTGGTTCTTCAAAACCCATTTTTGTAATGTTTTGGTTTTTGGCACTTTTTCACAATTAATACAACTCTGTCCTTTTGTTTCCCCCTTGATTTTGGCTTCGAATGATGAATTTCTTGGCAATTGTTTGTAGGGACAGTGGCATGTTTGACCAAGGAAGACCAGGGTTGTGCCTGAAGAATTCAAGAATTGAATTTTTTTTTGAAAATTATTACAAAAAATGAAATGTCAGCTTTTCTTCAAAATAGAGTTTTGAAGAACAGTCATAATCTATCCATATGACGATGAAAATCTTTGAAATGAGAACTTATTAAGAGCCTCCCTCAGGTCTACTGGCTTTATTGGACATCTTGAAGACACAACTTATGAAACCCTAGACCTATTGACCAAAAATAACTCTTGTTAATCAAAAGACAATCAGAGCTATAGGTGACTCAAAAATTTGATTTAGACGAATAGACCTAAGCCAACAGTGCAAAGAATGAGGGTTGATGAATGACTAAACCCTTCCGTCAGATTATGGCATCCCCCTAGCGGAATGCAACTGAGTGAAATGAGTGAAACACCTAAAAATGTATTGCAATAAAGAGAAATGATCTCTGACGGAGGGATGTAAAGACCGACTCTAACATTGGCTCCAATGGGGATGGTAGCTCCTTGGAGGTACCAAGAACGACAGATCTCTGGGAGAGCTAGGAAATGCCTTCGTCCATTGGGCTATGGAGTTCGTTATTTTGACAAATTTAACACAAGACTCTTGACTCATTTATTTACTCAACTTGACTCAACCTAATTCAATTAGGCAATGAAAATGATTGAAAAACTGACTCGAAAAACTGAACTGAAAACTGAAATTTTTCTTTAGAATTATAGCCTTCACTTTTGGCCCCAGACTAAAGAAAAGATCCCATCACACACTTGCAATGAAACTGAAATTAAATGGTATGTACAGTGACAATGTGGATAGCAAAAATAACTCAGAAATGATACCTCTTGCGCAGTCGATCGTTGACCAGCCCTCCAGGACATTCTTCCCCGTTCATCTCCTTCAGAAGAAAGGCATTTTGACCACGATATGCAACAATTTTGAAAGGACCTTTCTAGAGATTTTCGAACTTACCGTACTTACCCTTGTCCTCATGCCTTGTATCCCACTTCAGCACCACTTCCTCTAATTGGAATTTGTCCGCCTTCGCTTTTTTGTCATAGATTTTCTTAATCTTCTCATGCAACTTGGACATGTTTTGGAAAACCTCTTCTCTTGTTTGCTGCATATGGACCATTTGATTTAATCTTCGCTGCATAGGATCTTCCTCACTGCTGGCCTCCTGAAGAAGTTTGACTACCGGAGCTAATAGAGAGGTAGGAAACACTGTATCAACTCCATAAACAAGCTCAAAGGGAGACATACCAATGGATTTCTTTTCACTGACCTGATTTGACCAAAGTGCATTGACCAACTTCTTATGCCAACTCTTCTTGTTAATTTTCAGCAGCTTCTTGATGATGTTGACTAAAGATTTATTAGACAGCTCTGCCAAACCATTACCTTGCGGATGATAGGCGGTTGAGTGACCCAAAACGATTTTATACTTGTTACAAAACTCAATCATTCTCTTTGATTTGAAAGCTGTTGCATTGTCAGTGATTAACTTATTCGGGAAACCAAAAATAGATAAGATATTATTCTCAAGGAAGGAAATAAGTACCGCATCGGTAGCTTGTCTGGTGGGAATTGCTTTGATCCATTTCGTGAAATAATCTGTTGCCGTGAGAATCCATCAATGCTGACTTGAAGAAGCGGGATGAATTTCACCAATGAAATCCAACCCCCATTGCTGAAAAGGGGCACTCACCTCAATGGGCTTAAGCAGCAAAGGCTGTAATTTCTTCCTTCCTTCAAAAATCTGACATTGATGACAACTCTTGACCACTTTATAAACATCAGCAAACAATGTCGGCCAATAGTATCCTGCATGGAGAATTTTGTTTGTCGTTGTTTTCCAAAAGAGGTGACTTCCACAATCTCCTTTATGGAAATCCTCCATGACTTGCTGCGCTTCTCCTTCCACCAAACAATTCAACAGAACACCACCGGGATCTTTTCCAATAAAGTGCAGAATTTAAAATACAAAACTTTGCAGCCTTTAACTTGAGAGTTCTACCTTTGTTTCTAGCCATGCCGGGTGGTGGTGATAAATTTTGTAGCACATATATGATATCTGAATACCACAGAGAAAGAACAAACATTTCGGATACCTGAATTGACGAACCTTCCTCATTTTCATCGGACATGGCAGTGATCAGATTTATGTCTAAGGCATGCAAGTTTGTTTCAGCCATTAACTTTGCCAATCCCTGACTTTTAACAAGCTTGGTGGGCTTTATCTCCACATTGTACTCCAACAAGGCTGCAATCCACTTGCCTCGTCTTCCTTCCGAATCGGTCTACACTAAAAGATCCTTGACAGCAGCGTTAGGAACATAAGCCAAAGTATGAGAATGCAAAATATATACCCGAAAATCTTTTAATGCCTTCACAAGTGCAAGGGCTTTCTTTTCAATGATGTTGTACTTCAGAGCTTCGTTTCTTATAGTTCGACTGAAAAAAGCAATTGGTCTTTCATACTCATCTCTCTTCTGCATTAAGGCAGCTGCCATTGTATGCTCCGAGGCAAAAGAAACCAATATAAAATCCTGAGTGTAGTCCGGGCTGATTAGAACTGGAGCTCAAGAAAGAGCTAATTTGAGCAATTTGAATGACTTTACAGCCTCTTCCATCCATGTCACTTGGCTTTCCTTCTTAAGCATGTTTGTAATCTCTCTTAGATGTTCAGTAAGATTAGGAACAAAGCGGTAGAGGAAATTCATCTTACCATTAAATGATTGAATCTCCTTCTTATTCCGAGGCAAATCAATTTGTTGAATCTCTTCCACATGTGCTGGATCAATACGAATGCCATATTTTGATATAATGTGCCCAAGTAGTTTTCCCTCATCCATGGCAAACAAGCTCTTCTTCAGATTCAGCGATACACCATATTTTCTGCACTTTTGAAAGACAATTTTCAAATGATACAAGTGTTCTTCATATGATTTGGAAAACACGGTCAGATCATCAAGGTACACAACCAAGAAGACATCCTTCTCATTTGCGAAAGCCAAGTCCATTGCCCGCTGAAAAGTGGCACCCGCGTTCTTCAAACCAAAAGGCATTTTGGTGTAATGAAAGGTTCCCCATGGAGTGGTGAATGTTGTTTTGTCCCGGTTATCTTCATGGACCAAAATTTGGTTATATCCAGAATAAACATTGAGTAGTGACATCCGAGATGATCCAACTACTCATTGAAGTATATGATCCAGTTTGGGCAGTGGATAATTGTCCTTTAATGAAACTTTATTCAGATTCCTAAAATCAACGCACAAGCGAATCTCGCCTGTCTTCTTTCATACATGCACCAAATTAGAGATCCAATCAGAAAAATGGATGGGAACAATGATTCCTAATTTGTACAACTTGTTTATCTCCTTCTCAATCGATGGCAGTAGTTTTGGATTGAGTCTTCTCAACTTTTGTCTGAAAGGTTTTTGATTAGGCTTGATAGGAATGGTATGCTAAATTATATTGGTATCATATGTCTTCAAGTCAGAATAATCCCAAGCAAACACATCAGAAAAACATGACAACAAACTGATATATTTAGCCTTTACCTTGTGTGGAAGGGCTTTGGACAATTTTACCATTTTAGGATTGGCAACTGTTCCGATATTGACCTCTTCAACACCCTTCTCTGTTGGTTGTAATGTTGGCTTGCGGGCTATGTCATCTTGATCAAAGAGATCTTCTAAAGGTATCAACCCTTTAGGAATGATGTTATCCTTTAATTGCAATACTTCCATTTGATTGATCTGCACATCATCTTTAGCATCACCATGTTCTACATCAATTGAGGTATCTTTGAACTTACATTTGTTTTGCAGAAAATCATGAATCTCCTCATCGTCTTGGAAAAATTGCCAATATCTCTGATTGTCTGAGATAGTCGGACGATGCTTAACATGGATTTCAAATTTATTACTAGAGTTCATAGGGATCTTCAAATTACTTGCTGCCTTATCAAGTGCATCAACAATGCCATTTTGCATATGAGGCACACACGTCAAGGTATAATCTGAAAACAATTTCAAGATGTCGAGGATAGCATTTCGGTAAGCTTGCATCCGAGGATGTTTTGCTTGATACTCACCTTTAACTTGCTTTATCACCAATTCAGAGTCGCCATATACAACAATCCTCTTAGCATTCAACTTTCTAAGAGTTTTTAGGCCAGCAATCAAAGCCTCATACTCAACTTCATTGTTTGAACAATCAAATGCTAGTTTGTAAGAACATACCCACACATTACTAGGCACTTTGTTTGGAGCAGACAAAGGACTGCGTACCCAAATTCCGATTCCAGCACCATCATTTCCCACTAGACCATCGAAATCCATGTTCCACAGGCCCTCTTCATCTTCTTCTAGGTGCTGAAACTCGGTCTCCTTAGGTTTTCTTGCTTGCTGTCCATTATTTTCAGCTGCTTGCTCAACGGTGTTCGGCTGTTCATGTCCCTCTCTCTTCAAAACTTCTCTGAAATTCTTCGTTATTTCTAGAATATCATCTGCTACAACTAACTGACTATCTATATCATTGAAACTATCTGAATACAAAACAAAAGACTCAAGATTTGTATGTACATAATTAATCGGATGATTAATTGGTTTCTCCTTGCTTGCAATCATGTATTTCATTTTTTGTTCCTGGTACAATTTTCTCATTTGGCCAAACACAAGAATCGTTGCATAGGAGAAATCTAGTTGTAATATCCCTTTCAACTTCACTCCCTAAGACCGGGAAAGAAGCATACCAAACCTGGGAGGAATGTCTGCCACAACAACATCCATCAAAACATTCTTCGTGGGGATCTGATCCAAACTTATGACCAAGTCTTTGATAAGCCCAATACATCTCATTCTGCTGGAATCAAATGAAAAGAGATCATGGTATCTCCTTGTGACGTCCAAACCCAACTTCTCCATGATAGCTTTCAGCATAAGATTGTGGGAAGCACCGGAATCAAACATGGCATTATGTAACACAAACTCATGCAATCTCAAACTGATATAAAAAGGTGGCACATTGCTGTCCGGAGACTCACCATTCAATGCTGGTCCAAACATCAGCTCGGGTTGATCATCCTCCACACTCACCATATCAAACATTCGATCAAAATTCAAAACTTTAGAGACTTGACCTCTATAATCAGTGGTCCTCATTAGTTCAGTCAAGGGAATGGAAACCTTTAATTTAGAAATTTCATTTTCCAGAGTAAAAGTGGAGGACCTTTCTACCTCTTTGGCTGGAACATCCTTTCTTTTAGCTTTATCCTTTGGAACAACTGGCTTATTTGACTTTTCTACTGATGGTGACTTGCTGATATTGAGATCAACTCCTCTTTCCCTTTCCTTTGTGAATCAGGTGCCTCATTCTTGGATGGTGGAGCTTCTTTTCTCTTTGGGGTTGGGTTGATGGGTACATTTCTGTTTCTAAGTGAACATTGACGCTGCTATGTAGACAAAGCGTTCATATAGCCTCTTTGGTACTCATCGGACTCTTCCTCAAGAGCGGTGTCATTCGCCAAAATATAATCCTCTTCTTTTTGTACTGTTGAATTTCCTACATACTCATCATCCTCAGTGATAAAGGTGGGAGTATCATCAGGAGTAAAGCAGTGATTTTCCTCTAGACTCCTAGTACATTGTCTTCATCACTAGATTCGGGACCAACAAAATTCTGCTGAAGAGGTGTCTTTACTTGCTGCTGTTGTGGTTCCGGTTCTTGTGTTCATTGCTCACGTTGTTTGATCTGTATTGTGGCTGCTGTTGGCCATGGAAATTTGGATTCTAAATCTGCGGTTCAGGCTTGTCAAGTGTTAATCTTTCAATCATCTTTTCTACCTTGCGGAGTACTTGATCTGATGTCGAAGCTTCTTCCTTTATTGAAACTCTCTTCTCGGCTTTCAATCTAGCTCTTTTGTCATTCAAATTGATATGCCATATCAGGATCAAAACCATCCGGGAGCTTAAGCAAAGCCAACTTTCTAAATGGCCTTAAATCATCGGGAATTACATTGTAAACCATATTGAATCTATTACAGTAGTCTTGTACAGACTCACCAACATTCCGCTTGATCTTGATATATTCAGAAGTGATTTGAAGAGGATCTTTCTTAACCTCCTAGCGATCCAAAAACTATTTTTGAAGCTCTTCTAATGTAGGAATACTTCTAGCTGCCAAAGCTCTGAACCATTTTCTTACCTCATTGCCAAAATTTTGCACAAAAAGTCTCAATGTTACATTTTCTTCATAAATTTCATACCACTCAAAGAAATCTGACATTTTTTCCACATGCTGTTGAGCTGGACCACTTTGAGGAGTGCCATCGAACAATGGAATCTTACTCTGATAATATACTGGCATGTAATCCAAAGCTTGAGGTAGTGCAAGAGGAGTGAAATGAGCAACCATCGCTCTTGGTGGATTTGCAATCGACCTTGGAGATGTTGGGGGAGTAGGTGCAGTTGAGGTGTGAGGTGTATGAGGAGGGGTGTGTGGAGGAGATGCAATTTTGGGTGTAGAAGGAGTAGATGAAGGCGAATTGACTACAGACTTTTGATCAGAGATTATAGGCTGCACATGGATGGTGGGAATGAAGGGTGGTTCAGTAGGATTTCTAGAGGTGGATGCCGTGATGGAAGATCCAATCGTAGCAGATGCAGTTTCTAGAAAATCAATGATGTTTGTAGCCTCAATTGTAGTTTGGAGCTATCTTAAAATAAAATTCTCAATAGACTTATTAGACTTTTCAATGTTAAGAGCTGCAATGAAATCTGGATTTGGGACTGTAGAATCAAGAGCACTTTCAGACTTGGTTTTAAACAATGACAATTCAAACTTTTCATCAAAATCAAGTTCTTCAAGATATTCAAAAATTGCAGGACATGAACAAGATTTAATCACGGGAGTCAATGAGCCTTCTTGACGAAGGAGTCTTGGAATCAGATTGGGATTTTCGTAGACAGGAGGCGGATTTTGTAGGTTTTAACCCTGTACAAAAATTACCTGCATACAAATTCTAAATCATAGGAAAAATAAAAATGCAAGAGCATAACACATAAAACACATATACATAGAGATTTCCCACTGGATCCAAAAACTGGGGCTACCAGCTTGATTTTTCATTATTTCCTTTCAATGTTACAATACATATTTATACATGTCGAAGCATCGAATACCATGGACCGAAAAACCATCGCATCCAAAACCATGGACCGAAAACCATATGTAGGTTTGCACAACCTAATATAGGGTCCAAAAACCGTTTTCCCCAGGGCGCTGCCCCAGACCCCATAGAGGGGGGCTACCCGCCCCCCTCAAACACCCCGAATAGGGGGGGCTACTGCCCCCTTGTGACCCCCTGCTACACAATCGGTGCAATGAAAGGAAGGCTCTGCCCCCTCTCTAAGCCCCCGGTTCACTATGAAGGTTAGTCGTGGAAAGAATATAACACAACCCAACAGAGTTGGATCTGGATTAGCTCTGGTACGTCTTCTTGAAGCGAGTGTGCTTTTTCAAAAGATCAAAGGAACATAAACAACTTTCTCAGCCTATGAATTCGTAATCTGATCAGCCACAGCTTTGAGTTATCAAATGTACTGGGGTGTTCTCAAGTTAGAGTTCCCATTAATGAGACTAGACCGGAGATTGACTGAAGTAGCATTTATCTACTTGCGCTAATGCAAAGCAAAAGTGTTTCGAAGGCTACCTAGATAATCTTCAGACTCTGTCTATAGTTTGAAAATGAAGAATACTAACACAATCAAATACTTCCCCAGTGGAGTCGCCCCTATGTTAGAGCCTAGATTTGCCTCAGGCTAAAAAGGCAAGGTTCTAGGTCCACATCAAACCACGCTCAGCCTCGTAGCTAGCCCTACGAGGACAGGAGAGGGCTCTCTCCAGGTCAATCTCGGCAAAAGACAATCAATGGGGCATGAGATGACTAAAATAAAAGCTAATGTTAGGCTAGATATGAAGTACAAGGGTTTGATTTTAGTTTTTAAGAGTTTTGTGTTGGAATAGGGAAAGGAAAATCTGGGCTTGGCGATGAGGCACCGTTTTTGTAGAGGTCTGATTGGGGCAAGGAAGGTGATCATTTTGATGATTTTAAAGGGAATGAATGGGTAGATCATATTGGTGAGGATATAAGGAGAGTAAGAAGGTTTCAAGGATTCTCCTTAAATAGATGCAAACATGGAAAATCAAACAAATTTAAAGGCAGAGCATAGAAATCAATGGTTTCTACCTTAACACTTCATTTGTTCAATTGCAGAAGATGATAGTAAGGAAAATGATACACATAAAAGCTTAAAATTACTGAGAGAAACACACCATCAAAATATAAAGCCACATGGATCCCAAACAGTGCTGCAAAACCTTGGTCTTTCCTTAGCCAAAAATGCAGAGAAAATATGTACAATAGTATGCCAAAGCAATCCTAAGTGTTCAACCCTGAAAATGACTGAAATATTACATGATATATACCAGCTCAACCCATTCCCATGCCTCTAGGGGTCGAGCTCATCATTCTAGGATTTGTTTCAACCAATTCTAAACAAGGAACTAAAATCTAGGCAGCCAAAACAAGTTGCCTCTATATGTTAGGAAACTGATTCATTCATTAAATTTTCACTATTTTGTGAATGAATCATCTAGAACAAGTAAATAAGTGCCAAAATTACATCATGTTTATTCAATTACATCAATATAGATACAAAAATTACATAAAAAGGCAAAACTAGTCAAACGGGTCGAATTCCTAAGCTGGAAGGTGAAAAATTGAGCAAAACTCCTCTGTGCGCTGCGCCAAATTCTCTGTGCATCACGCCACCTTGAGGATGAGTTTGAGGCACTTCCTGAAGTCCAAATTGAGATGAAAATAGCGTGTTGGAAAGCCCTTCCTATCTACTTTCCAACCCAAGTAGAATTTTTCAATTTGGTGTCCATTTGCCCCTCCAAAACTGCAATCTCCCAAGACTGCTTTTTGTGTGTCAAAATAGGGGCACTAAGGTCATTTTTAGAGTGTTTTTGACCTCCTGAGGACTCAAAATTTGCCCAAACTTCTTGGCCATACAGCAACAGTCATGATTTTCCATTCCAAATCCAAAAATATAAACTTTTTTCCATTTGGAGCTCCCTAGAAAAAGCGCGCGCCACATGGTGTGGCGCACAGGGAAGCAAAACCCTGTTTTTTAGTGTCAAAAGTTATCAAAATACCAAAAATGCCCCAAATTTCTTGAAATTTGGATTGTACCTTCCCTATCAAGTGTCATGCTAGACTAAAGAGGCTTCGGCCAATATCCTAAGGTGATCATGCTCCTTTTGCCTCTTTTGCCTCTTTTTTGCCTTCCTTAGTTTTGCTTTCAGATTCCTTATCCGAGCCTTGGAACTCATATTGTGTGCCCTGTAATGGAAAACCATATGCCTCAATAATGCTTTGTCCTTGTCGGCCTTTTCCAACAGTCTCTCTAGGTGGATGTTGATTCGCTCGAGCCAAGGCTCTCGATCATTGTTAATCACTTGCTCCAATGAAGTGAGCTCAATCCTCCTCTGTTGGGCAGCTCGACGATTCTCGCGGATGTTTTCCAACTCCATGATCTCCTGCTGGTCTTCAAATTGTTTGCTCCATTGCTCTAAGTATTTGATGATCCACTTAGCCCTCTCCAAGTTGAGGGATAAGGCATTGATCTCTGTCTGCTGCTCCTTAATGACCTCTCTAAGATGTGCACTTTGTGCGCCCATGTTGGTATCGTTGTCCTGAATGAGAATGAAGTCGGTCTCTCGTTCACCTGAAGGCCCCTCATCCTGCATTGGCCTCTTGCCTTTTTCCTGTACCTATGGTGCTGATGTCGGAAGCGAGGCCCCTTCCACCCCAGGTGGAGATAATACTCGCTTCGCTGCTGCAAACAAATGTCTAGTGCCCCTCTAATATGTGATGAACACAGGCACACTAACGGTCTCATGGCGTTCATACTAATGAGAAGGTCCACCTGTCTCATGCCTAACCTCTGAAAGTCCTTGTGAAGCCCTGAAGAAATCACGAGAGATGAAGTAATCCCATGTGATGCCCTATAATCCAAGATGATGAACAACCATAATCTTGATGAGAGAAAAATGGCAATTGTTGTTGAACTGCTGCTCAGGGGTCTTGTGCTGCATAAGGGCAATCATCCTCTCTATGTTTTGACATATGAAATATGGGATGTTCATCATCCGTACCCGAGTGAAATGCATGAGAAACCTAATGTGATAAGCATATGCTCAGGAGAAGCGACCTTCACAACTGAAATACTTCATGATTAATTTCATTAATGGAGCATATTCATCTTTGAGATATTGGAATCGAAACACCCTCTTGAGCTGCCTCAAGAAATCCGGTTTAACATATGGCTCATAATTTTTCCGGTCAATCTTCTGCTTCTTATTCCAAGGTTCTCCAATGTTAGGCATGCCGGTGGCCAGTGAGATAGATTCTGGTGTAAGTGTGAAGGTGACACCAGCCAAAGTAACCTGATTTCCATGTAAATGTAGTACAAATAGACGAGCCAACTCATGATGAAATTGAACATTGGCCAGCTTCTCACAAAACTCATAGCATGAATGAAACTGGAAACAAGAGACGGCAAGAGCGCAGGCCTACAATTCTGTAAGGGTGGTTGGTTCTTCTCTGACATGTCTGCCTCCTCTATGAGGCCTCCGGGGTGCATGTCCTTCCAAGGTTGAATCACTTTGAGTTTCTACTTCATAGTCAGATGAATGACTAGACGACATCACTGCTGATATACAAACTGCCTTGAATAACTGCTGATGTATGAAACTACTGTTATGGAGAAATGACTGCTGGTTACAAAACTGTGTCGGACTGTTGTTAAGATATGTTGAAATCTACCACCAAGAGAAAATGTAACAAGGGAGTGTTAGGAAGGGGAAAATGTAAAAAGCGAGTGTTAGCAAAGAAGCTCAAGACTATAAACTGCATCACTCGGGTTGTAGAGCTGCGCGATGAGGGGCCTGCATGGAATCGAAGGGTGTCACAGTGTCAGCAGAGGTGCGAAGGGAGCTGTGCTACAGGACGAGAGACCTCGCAACATAGCTAGAAAGTGACCGTTACCATCACTGTTTAGGATTTAATAGTGAGAAAATAACTAAGAGGAGTGAGGGGGGCGACATTTAACGTTGAATTTAAGAGCGAGATCTTTGAAAATCTACTGCCAATCTAGTATTTAAGAGCGTATTTTTTGGTAACGGTCGAATTTCAATTCGACTTTGCCTATAAATTACAGATGGTTGTCCTATGAGAGACATTTTTCATTCTGAAATTTTATGTGTCATGTTGTCTGGTGTGCATGAAGAGAATTCGGCAGGCCTACAGAGGACACAACAGAAGGTCAAAGAAGACAGTGCAGGACCATCAACCGAGTAGTTGGTTGAGTAGCTCAAGCAGGCAGCTACGTAGAGTGTGGTTGAGGTAGCAACAGCGCAAATCAAGCTGGGAGGTCTCCGCAACAAGATCTCTGCACCCACAAAGTGACTTAAAGGTGAGTCACGATATTTTTGTTGGGAGCCTGTTGGAACAGGGTCCCCTACGGTCAATTTTGGGGCAAAAGCCCAAGTTTTTGTGATATAAAGTCTAAAGTTTCTACAAGTTGTGGTTGCGGAGCATGTAGATAGTAAGTTTCATAAAGCCATTTTCCCTTCTTTTATGTAAGTTGTGTCGGCTTGTATGGTCCATAGACAATGGGTTGTATAAAAAGGACAGTCTTAGAGAGTGTAAGTGAAGTGAAGTTAATAGTTGATGTAATGGGTCATTATAAGTGAAGAGCAAAGAGTCTTAAAGTAGAAGAGGCTATGCAACTGTGTGCGTAGAGGCCTAGAGTAGAGTCCGCAACTGAGTGTGTGGACCCCTACAGCTGAGTGCTCAGGGTAGTCTTGAGTCTATAAGAAAATCTGAAGCATCAATAAAGCGGTTATTATGGAAATATATGTGTTTTGTCCATTTACTTTTGTTATGAATGAATGCATTTATGTTATGATGAATATTGGGTTTATGATTTAATACTGTATTGATGCACAATTCTGCATGGTTTACATCATTATATGAATGCAAGTAATAATATCTATTTACGCGAATAATATCTTAATGCATGGTAAAGTTATCAGACACTTAAGCCGATCTGGGTAATAACAGAGTTAGGAGTAATTGCAGAGGCACATAAGTTGTTGATTCACCTGTTTAGGGTATGTGAAAGATAGGCATAGTCCTTCACGAAGGTCTAAAGGCTGGTAAGAGGAAGCTATATTGATAAGCCTCAAATGATTATCGTTCTGCGCGAAGGTAGGTTTAGGGCATAAAATGACATCACAATCATATTTGGGTGCAGAAACTTGTTTCCAGCATCCCCCCATACTGCTTCGGGTGAGACTTCAGTACGCACTCCACGAATTGATGCTGAATGGGTCAGTAGTGTAGGGATTTGTTTGGAAAAATTAACTCTAAACCTCGATCAGAACCGACTAAGCCAATAGAAGGTAATTCAAATTAGTGCATCTTATTCATGGGAAATGAAGAATTGTATAAAACAGGGCCAGATCTGATCATCCGAAGGTGTGTTAAAGAAGATGAAGTACCAAAGATGTTGAAAGCTTGTCATGATAATACATGTGGAGGACACTTCACTGACAAAAGGACTTCCTACAAGCTCATTTTCTTAGGATACTATTGGTCTTCCCTTTTTAAGGATGCCAAGGAGTATGTTAAGAGATGTGATAGTTGTCAAAGGACGTGGAAACATGTTCCTTCCGATGAAATGCCTCTATAACCTCAGGTACTTATTGAGCCTTTTGAAAAATGGGCTCTGGATTTGGTTGGTCCAATCAATCCACCATCGAGCCAGAAAAGGTATATTATTGTTTTCACTTATTATGTTACAAAATGGGTAGAAGTTAAAACACTTACTTTTTCTACTAAAAATGTTGTAGTTTCATTTCTTTTCGGGGATATCTTTCCTCGTTTTGGTGTCCCAAGGGAAATTGCAACAGATCAAGGTACTTAATTCACATCCAAGTTGGTAAATAAAATAATGGAGGAGTAAAAAATAAAACACCGAAGGTCCACTCCATACCATCCACAAGAAAATGGACAAGTGGAGCCCACCAATAAAGTAATTGAAGCAATTCTCACCAAAACTGTTCATCTGCATACAAGAGACTGGGCAGAAAAGCTTCCAGAAGCTTTATGGGCATATCGTACCACATGGAGAAACACTACAGGCATACTCCCTATAAACGTGTTTATGGGAAGAAAGTCCTTTTTCCTATTGAGTTTCAATTAAAAACTTTCAAGACAACAGTTACATTGGGTCTTGATATTTTAGAGGCACAAAAACAAATAATGGAGTAGCTAAATGAACATGATGAGATAATACAAGATGAAATCCAAAGAACCAATCTATTTCAACTACAAATATCCATATGGCATGAAAAATATGTCAAAGAAAGAAAGTTCCAACCAGGGATTGGGCATTACTTTTTGATTCAAATTTCAAAGATTTCCCAGGGAAATTTCAAACTTATTGGCTTGGACCCTATGGATTGAAATAGTATTTGATAATGGTGCAGTGAGAATCAAAACTATTAATGAAGAAATGACCACTTTTCTTGTGAATGGTCATCGGTTAAGGATGTATCATAAGCCATTGACAAAGGACGAGTTTATAAAACATTTGCAAGACAACACTGATTTCCAGTTGGTTAAGAAGGATTTTCCTTCTCCTACAACTTGAATTATGGGTCTTTTTCTTTTCTATATATATATATATATAATAAAATTTGTATAAACATGAAAACCAACACCATTGCCATGTTTATACAAAAAATTTAGGGTGAAAACCAATTAATTTTGGTATTCTAAATTTTCCTTCCATTCCCATTTTCTTTTTGTCCCTCTTTTTCTTTTTAAAATAAAATAGCTTCAAAGTTGCTAAGATTTTGTAGCTTTGACAGTGTTATGCAACTAATTTTTGATTGACAAGGACTACTAATTGGAGCAATTGAAAAAATGATCAAGTCCATCCTCAAAAGTACCTGAAGGAAATACAAGAAGGAGCATAAAATGTTAGAATCATGAATTCAAAAGGTATGCAAATATTTAATTTGATAATAAGGGTTAAAACATTATCATATGAATTATAATGATGATATATTGTCGGTTCAAAAATCATCATTGCCAAAATTGAAATAAAAATATCTTGTCATTTCAAACAAAATCCCTCATCATTATACAACACTTGGCTCAAACTCCGAATTCATTGTTGAAATCGCCCAGATCACATCCATTCATACCCTAATGGTCACTTCGCTTGTTTTTCCCTTTACTCTTGTTTATACTTTCACCGAAGCAATTATTCTGAAACCCCGACTCATACCCTAACAAGAAGTGAATTCTGAGGTAAAACTTCTCAACCATGGGCATCATAGTGAGAACCGAACCAAATGGAAGAAAATTCATGGAAGGATATCCGCACGTGAAAGAAATGTTGCAGAAAGCATAGTGGCTAGAGTTCGTGGAAAATTTTGATGGATTTAAGAAGGAAGTGACTAAATCATTTTCCAGAGTTTTCGATGGCGTAGAGGTTGAAATTGGAGACATCAAATTTGCAGTGATAGAATCTGTTATAGCTGAGGCTACCGAACTGTCAAGAGTTGGAGAGAAATGGTATAACAATAGGGGCATTGAAGGAGAAGCATGGAAGACCTTCTTAAAAAACCCAGGTATAGATATCACTATTTTTAAGAAAGGACTTTCGAGTACAACACTTAAGGGTAAATGGAGAAATATATTACTAGTCATTCAGAAATTTGTCAAGCGTGAAGGAAGATTTGGTTGTATGTTGTCTTACCACATTCATTTGATGATGCATTTTCTTGAAGAGAATGAAATCAATCTTTCTTATTTTCTGTTAAATAACTTAATGAAAATGTATGGAAATGTTCAGAAAAGGATTTGTTTCATAGAAAACACGATGTATCACCACGACCTTATAAAAATGATCATTGAATTTCACCTTGAAAAACTAGGAGATAATTGGGATAGATTCCTACTTAGAAATCATTTTGAGGAGGATCAGGACTCACCTCGTAGCAGCAAAGCAAAAAAATGAAGGAAGAGAATATCTGAGAATCCTATTAAAAAATTACCTCAACAACAACCACAAGAACAGGTAGAAGATGAGACTCCTATTGCCAAAATTTTAGGAATACTTAAAAGGAAATCTGTTAGAAGAAAGAAAGCCAGTAAAAAGGAAGAAAGCACATTTAAGAAAACAAAGGAAGCTAAAAGAGAGAAGAAAAGATATAAAACTAAAACTAGTTTCCATCATATGTAAGAAGAAGTGCTAGGCTTAATAAAAAACCATCTCAACAATTTACAGATGTGGTTAATTTGGAGGAAGAAGAGAAAATAGAAACTCTATCACCTACTGTCATCTCACCCATTCATAACCCAGGCTAAAAAACATCAAAAACAGATCTAGTAAAACAAGAAATTGATGACTACATTGAGTCTCTAGAGATGAGAGTTGCATAAAAGGCATATTGTTCTACAGTCCATGAAAAAGAAATGCAGTCTAACAGTCCACAAGAACCTCCACTCGTAAAAACTCTAAAAGAAGAAGTATTTGAGTTGAAGACACTAAATAAACATCTTAAGAAAGAATATGCGACATTAAATATGTATAATGAGATACAAAGGATTGAGAATGATTACATTCTTCTACATATGGGCTTATTATATGAAAATAACAAAAACTTAAAGAAAAAGAATGAATGACTAAGAAAGAAGGTCATGAGTCTAAAATGCAGGATTTTGATGAAGAAGCCCAGAATGACAGTTGCAAGAAAGAATATAACAAGGAAAAACTTGGACGTTCTGGCCCAAGCTTCTGAGAGAGAGCAGTGATAGAGAAAGATTTCGAGTTTTGAATTTTTTCATGAGGACATGAAATGGCCTCCATGTGGGAGAATGCTGAGCCTTATGATTGCCTCATTTTGACACTCTCCCTTACCTATTTTTCATTTCCTTGACCATCATCATCAACTCAATAGGCATCAAACTACAAGTTTTTTGACATGGTAAGGTATTTAATTGTCTTATCTTTCATATTTCATAATCTTACTTATTATTGAGTTAATATTTGTATTGGCTACCGAATTCACACGATTTTGCAGCTAATCTCTATTTCGTGGCTACTTCCATGGTTTACTAAGATTGGAGGTGCCAGATAAGAGGAGAAAGATATGGACAGGTGGAGATTGATCCTCTTAATGATTTCCTCTTATTCATCCAAACCAAATCATCAAAAGGATTTTTTGATTCAGTGGTCAAAGGATAAAGTCAATGTGGTTGTTGAATAGGCGAGCGAGAGTCTAGAAATCCTACGCTTCATGATTTTCTTTGTCAAATAGAAAATCGCAAGAAATGATATCTCAGTAGTTTTTAGATGCTTAGTTTAGATATATGTTAGCTAAGGTAGGCGTAAATGCCTCAAACAATTATTGACACAGGCTTTTATAAATACTGTGCAACAAACATGAACATAAGGTTAATTTTTATGTATGTGACATTGATGTTCTGAAACTCTACTTTTACTTTATTAATGAAGAAAATACTTTGAAGTTGCAATCTGTAGCTAATTGTTCAATTGAAGTTTTATGACCACCTATTTATGGAGGGCCCTTGCAAACAGTGAAGGTTTTGCATTCACATATCTTTTTCATTTGTTACAGTTATTCATACATTTTAGAATTGGTTTGCAATATTCAATTCATTCAAATAGTAATAGCAATAATTCATTACTTGTTCCTGTTTCAAGTTAATGTATAATGATGTTAATAGTAATGTAGTTTATTTTCATAGATTTCCTTATGATTGCAGAGTGTTTCATTTCAGAGTTAATAAATTTCTTTAGAGTTTCATTTTAAAGTATGTGTGATTTCTTTATGGTTTTCATTTCAAAGCATTCAATTTCAGAGTATGAGCGATTTTATTATAGTTTCATTTCAGAAACATTTCAAATATGAGTGATTGATAATGATATATGTGTGATTTTTCATTTTGAATAAAAGTTAATTTCATTTTGGTTTTTATACAAAGGATTTATAGAATGTTAGATGATCAATTCTTCTTTAGAGATTAAATTTGTGTTGCAATAGATCAATTAAAAGTTTTCTTAATAAGATAGTTTGAGTTTGCTTTAAAGTTTCATTTTAGAAAGTGTGAAGAGCATTTTTGATTTCATCGAAAAGAGCAGGAATATTTAATCCATTTTCTTTGAAGTGTAGATAGGAATAAATTGCATCCTTAGAATTAAATCTCAATAGCTTAATTATGCACATTAACAATCTGATTTAATAAAAAGGACTTCTAGCATATATAGGGCACTTGCACTTCACAAGTTTACCAACTCCGGTCGATAATTCATGTAACAATTTAAGACAATTAAATTGATAAACAGATACACTAATGTTGATTGGGATGGAAACATTATTGACATAGAGAAATTATCGACATTGTTTTATCTTGGAATTCACCATTATAGCTTTGATGAGCAGGAAACATAAGTCTGTAGCCTTGATTACAACAGAGGCATAGTATATTGCTTCTAGCATGGCTAGCTATGACATAGTTTATTTGAGGAAGATATTTGAAGAGTTGTTTGATCAGGTTTCGGATATGATAGTGATACATTATGATAACAGGAGTCAGATTCGATTCGCAGAAAATCCCATATGTTGTTGATACTGAGATATATTCATGCATTGAGACAACACTGCTCTACGAGACAAGCTTAAGCTTGTGGTTTCTACCTCCTTGAGAAGGAGAAAGGAAGAATAAGGAATCATTTCTATTATATATATTTTTTTAACATAATATTTGATCTGATGAACTGCATGAAAAGGAAAATCAAAGGATTGCTATTCTTGGTAATGTATGAGGCAGTGTGATTGAACTCTTTAATAAATTGTTTAAGCTGGTACCAAATATCAACATGTTGATATGTTTTTTTATCTATAGAGAGAAGCAGGTACTAATGGATGTGACCCTACTGGGGAAGGGTATGAGTTGATCAAGGGCATTGAGATAGCACTCCCCCCTCTGTCTGAGTTCTATGGTGAGGAATTGAGTTGGAGAGCTCATGGGGTTGAGGGACTCTAAACAATAGGATAATTGTGATCCTTACCTCACGGTAAGTGGTATCTTTCTTGTTTTCTAGAAATAGGATAGATGATATCCTTACCACATGGTAAGTAGCATATTTCCTATTCTCATCTTTGAGTTTTGATAGAGTATAACCCAGTTTTCATCCTACCCACAAGTTGGGATTGTTGGGATTGTTCCTCCTCATCTCGCCAATGAGTTGAGAGGCATAGGGACTTCACAGGGGGAGAAATACCATACCATGTGGGTTCATATTTGGGGATATATATTGAGGAAAAATAACATAATATATTTGGAGATGTGTAGGGGTAAAAGGTTTTTATATTATTAATTACAAAAAATGAAACTCAAAAGTAATGAAAAAATAGAAAGGGGTGTAAAAAATGTTAATGAAAAAATGGATACCTACCATATCTAGTGAAAGTAGGGATTTTTTAAATTGGGAAGTTGTATTGGGTTCGTATTGGTAGGGGGTTAAATTATGTGATTTTTAGAGGTATTTTCTAATATGTAGTCAAATTAAGGGAATTGTTTAGTATGGCATGAATGCACGTGATATGTTAAAGTTTCATAAAGTGAAGCCCCTATGTTGAGAGGTGACCTGGGATAGTTACAATCCTTACCATTTACGGTAAATAGTATCCTATCCAAGTGATAAGATGTGGGGTTCTACCACTTAATCTTGAGGGTTAAGTTGGGGATATTAGTGGACAATAGGAGAGTTGTGATCCTCACCTCTTGGTGGGTAGTTTCTTGCCTATTGTTCCAGACAACAGGAGATTTGTGATCCTCACCTTTCAGTGAGTCGTATAATACCTATTATCTACTTATAGAGGGTTGATTTGGGCTCCTCGATGTGGTTTTAGGTTGAGCAGGACTTCCTAATGTTGTTTTGGATTGAGCTAAGCTCTTGGATGTTGATGCGAGTTGTAGAATTGGCTCCCTGCTGATGAGATTGTCGGGTTGTAGATTTGGGCTACCCACTTGTAGAGTTTTTTGGATGTAGAAATGGCTCCCCAATGAATGTAGGGTGGTATCTTGGGATCTCCTCTACTCTCAAAATTTTCTTCTTCTATATTCGAGAACGTTCAACAACTGAGTAGAGTTATGCATAGATACGTAAAGATAAGCATATATGAGAAAATATGAGAAATGAAGACATTTGTGTATGATGAGATACTTATGATGGGACACATGTTGTACCTAGTGTTGGGCCATGAATAGAACCACTTTGTAACACTTATTTCATCCATTTTTACTCTTCTCTATTATATCATTTGTTATAATTTATCATTTAAATCCATTTTATAAATGATTTATGCTCTTATGGATGAATATTATTTATCTTCCTTTATTTCTAATAAATTGATGATTATGAATGATTTTATCAATGATAGTTTCAATAAATTAGTGGTAACATTATTCACCATTTTTAACCTCCAAAATAATTTCTAGATTGAAGATTTGACCATTAAATGTGCCAACTCAGAAATTCGCTGGAATAAGAAGTGATAGTTTTGCGGTTGCAATTCTGGGCAAATGAAGAAGCATTTAGAAAATATGGAACATGGGTTTTGTCCAGAACGGACCCAATTAACTTTGAGAATGAACGGTTTGCCTAAACTAGGCTTATATTAAGAGAAACGCAGGGTTCTTTGAGCACGATTTTTCAGTTTGTTGTTGTGGCCATCCTCCAAATCTCAGCTACAAAGCCAAATTGGCCTTGCTCTTGTTGAAAGATGGATGGAAATATATCTTCTTGTTGATCAATTGGTTGGAAACAATCTAATTTTGTAATAGAAATCATGATTTAATTATCTTTATTGTAACTTCTCCCTGATATCTCTATTTAAATGAAAACAGAGATGAGAGAGGGGGATGGCTAAGAGAATGGAGAATTGAGGATTTAGAATTAGAGATTTAGAATTAAGAATTCATGATAGGATAGGAGGAAGAAAGGATTGTTTCATACTGTAAGTATCAAAGCTTCAGCTGTTGTAATGATTTCACCATTTAATGATTAATACTTGATTTGAGAGTTGTTGGTCATTCTTTTCATCTGAAGTAACCCAGCAGCATCCGCTGGTGGCTAAGGGCCTAGCCTTTGGTGGAGTACGCCGCTACTGTATATTATCTTCTTGTTTGTGCATGGTTTTGCTTATTAGCATTATTTGGTAATCTGGTATGTTCTGTTATTTTACATCACGGTTCTATTATATTCGATTCATGTTCAACTAAGTAATATCATTCTCAATGCCAGGAATGTCGTATTGATTCATCTTGACTTGGTAACGCATTGTTATTCTTTCAATCATTGATATAACATTGTTGATCCTTACAGAATGTATTGTTGTTCAATTACAACGTATCCGTGTTGTAACACTTATTAATTGGTATTACTAAATTCATATTAGAGATTATATTTCCTTGCGATTGTTGGATCTATTGATGTTGTTGTTCCATTATAAAATACAATCTATTCTTTATAACTAAGACTGATAAGTGGATTACCAAGATTAGATTACCATTAAGGTGTGCTGTGTGTTAAGTTGCTGTGTATTTCTGTTCGGCTTTCAAGCGTTGTTCCATATTTCATCATTAATTAGTGTTGTTCTATTTACCGTGTGCTATTCGATTCATCTTTAAAGATAGGGGATTGCCATTTGATTTCTATAGAACATGATTGTTGCATTTATTCTTGTAGACTAAGGTGTTGTTTCTTATTGAATTTAATTGCTGTTACATTTCCTAGCTGTTGTTCCATTTCCTGTTAGTCGCATTATCTTTGCTTTGGTGTGAGGAACGATCTAAAACTGTAGTGGGCATTGACATTTGTTGTCTAGTCCCCAGATTGATGATCTGTTCCTTGATTATCTTCAGCTACATTAGTTTACAAAGGGATGCGTTTCTGTTACTATACCCTTGACTGATCATTCGCTGTAGTTTTCCGAATGCATGATTTAAGTCTTAACGTGCTTTGCTGTAAGGAGATCTCATTTTGAGCATCCATTTACTCTTGTATTTTGAGCACTGTACTACATCTTTCATAACATTACTCTTGAATAAATAGTCGCCTCAGACTGAGTACACTCCTGAAATAAAAAGTCGTCCCTGGGTTGACAATTAATGTGAAGGTAATTAGGAGTTAAAAAGACCCTTTTTATCGCTCGACATTTTGGCGCCGTTTCCGAGGAGAGTGTAGCCATTTTTAAAGAGTAGTGTGCATCTGATGAGTGCCTGTTAGGAAAGAATTTGGTAGTTAAAACGGAAGGTAAGAACCTACGTATAAGAGCATGTAAAATCCCTTCTCCCCCACCCGCTTTCCAACAGATCTATTAAAGAACCTAGATTAGAAATAAATGTTTGAATTTTTGTGTGAATGACTAGAAAAAAAATAGAAAATTTGAAAAACAAATCTCATGATTTCCCTCAAGTGGTGATGTAAGCACCACCCATTTTACTAACTAATTGACAGGAACATTTGAAGAAGGAGCCTTGAATAAACACATGAAGAACATCTTCTACTATGGGAAGAAATGGCTTAAGTTTCTACTTTTGAATTTCCTATCAAAGATCTAGGAGGAGTGACACAAATGCACATAATTCCCCCATCTTTACCAAATTTTCATGGTTTAGCAAATGAAGATCCAGATACATTTTTATTTGAGTTCGAAATAGTTTGTAGAAGATATGATTATTGTACTAATGATCAAAGATTGAAAGTGTTTCCTCTTACTCTAAAAGGAGCAGCTCTCCGATGGTTCATGAGCCTAGGTGGGAATTGCATCCAATCATGTGAGGACATGAAGAACATATTCTTGAAGAAGTACTAAGACTATTGCAAATCCAATGAAGATATTTTCGGTATGATACAAGAGGGAGATGAAAGTTTGGAGGACTATGTAGATCGATTTCAATACAACCTTCAAAAATCAAAATATAAGCATTTGGAAAAAGAGATCTTAAAAACACTCCTTCTTAAAGGAATCAAAGATGAATTTTTAGAAATCTTAAATTTGATAGGAAAAGGTGATGTTTTTTAGTTATCATATGATGATGTTTGTGAATTGTGCATAAGGTATTCAAGAGGAATCTCCAAGGCTGGTAAGAATCCTAGAGATGTTTTTTCTTTGTTTTCCAAATCTGCTACAAGAACAAGAGACATAACAGCTAAAATCAATGATTTACTTGAACATTTTAAAGTTGATTTTATTAGCTCTCTAAGTTCAAAATTGAATGCTTTGCAGGTTCAGAAAAATCAAGAATTGGATGAAGTGTTTTACCCTCGTGACCGAAAGGAGCATCTCATAGATACTCACTCTTCTTTATCTAGGATGGAAGTAGCATATCAGAGAGATGAGGAAGCTGCAACAAGGTCAAAACCATGGGAATCATGGCCTACAGGTATCACTGAAAACACGTCTTCTCCATTCTCTTACTTACATAGTCCATTATGGAATACTAATGCATTAGGGAAGCCATGTCAATTTCAATATAACCAGCAATCTTGTCTACAAGTTTGGCATGGTTCACCTTATAATTGCATGACTACTCTCCCTCATCTTGTAGCACAAGCACATTCTCCATATTCTCCACCAGCTCTTCCACAACATCCTACTTGCATATCAAATTTATCCACTCAACCCAATCATCCACATCATCACAATGCTCCATTCCTTACACATTTTCCTGCTCAACTAATTCCACACCTTCACCATAATAAACCAGTAAAACATGCTTACATTGTTCAACTGCAAATTTACCTACCCTTCCCACCCATTCTATCTCACATGCGCCATTAGAGAAAACTTACAATGAGATTCAGAATGTTTCAAATTCAAAAATTGTAGAAGCTATGGAAGAAAATGAAGTTTCTTATAGTATGTATCAACAAGCTATTTTAAAAGCTCAAGAACTTCATGATATGATGGCTATGGGAAATCAAGAAGTAAATGATATATTGAAGATTGGTTTCACTCCATCATTTGCTTGCAGCATCACTCCATACTTCAACAATTTTTGACACCATTTTTTCAAGGGAAGTTGGCTTCTCATACCCTAATATCCATTAACATGCATTTTTCAAATTTGGGTATGTGTATACGTGAAGCCTTATCTCAAGAATGTCTCCATTGGAAGTACTCATATATGTAGTCATATTCATTTTTCAAATCAAAATAGGTTAGTGTAGAAAATAAAATAAATAAGGGAATAAATAAATGCATTTTGTTTTTTTATGTAAAACTAGTTGTTTTTTGTTGCAACATGCTATGCAAATCAAGATTGGTGATAATTTTTTTAATTAATTTGTGTATGTAGAGGAATTATATTGAAAATAACAGTCCTACAAACACTTATATTCATTTTT
The DNA here is from genome assembly GCA_000404065.3 of Pinus taeda. Classification (NCBI taxonomy): domain Eukaryota; kingdom Viridiplantae; phylum Streptophyta; class Pinopsida; order Pinales; family Pinaceae; genus Pinus; species Pinus taeda. The sequence continues at coordinate 240,168 of APFE030841548.1, read as the reverse complement.
ATTGCCAATTTGAAAAAATGCTTGAATATCATATTTTTTTGGCTTGCGGGCTTGATGGAATTTCTGAAAACATAGTCAGGACAGTCATGTTTTGAGGGACCAAAAGGGAATATTTTTAAAGCCTGTTTCTATATTAAGTAGCCCTTAATGTTTAATTTCCAACCCAATTTTAATCACTCAATTTGGATTTGAAATGAAAAATTTAGAACGAAAACATTGACAGGGTGTCTAGTGGCCAGCTCAAGACAGTGTTGGGATAGTCAGTTTTTGGGGGCTTAAATGGATGAATTTTTAAATATGGTTTCTATGGTAGATTACTCTATGAATCTAGTTTCCACTCCAATTAGAATCACTCATTTTCGATATCGTATGAGTAAGTTATGATCAAAATAGTTACTATCTATCGTAAATCAGCACTCTTAAAACTCTGTCTTTCCGGCTGTTCTTTACAGTATTTGACCTATCAATTATTCTTGGCTTCAAAACATGTTTCTATTGGAGATAAATAAATGAATCTAATTTAATTTCCAATTTTAATCATTCGAATCCGACATCAAACGAAAACTTTACGTTTGAAATATCAACTGTTGGTCTAAGTCGGGTAATTGAAAATCACTCTATTATGCAGGTTGTTCTAACTACAATTGAAATATCATATCATTGAATCTTTAAGACCTATTTATACTGGAGATAAATCTTTGAATTAGCTTTCATTTGGCTTTTGAATCACTCAATTTTGATGAAAAACAAAGAAATTGTGATTAAAACACTACAGGTTAGCATGATTGGCCACTGCTCTCCCGCTGGTAACAAATAAATTTTACTTTGTTATTTTCTCCATGGATTTGTTCTGCAAAGTAACTACTTGTTAGTTTTTTGTATAATTATTGGATTAAGAGAGCCCGCATACCTCTCTTTCTCCATGATTTAATGTTTTATTGCAGGTAGATACTCCTTTTTTGCAGGTCCTGGAAAAATAAAGAAGGTCAATTTATGGATGAGTGATTTTTGAAAGAAATTTTATGAAACAAAGGAATTTCATCCAACTCATTACCCAACGGATTAATAATAGAATAAATGAAAATTTGATTTCCATTTGAAGATTCATGTCTTGTCACTGCTGCCAAAACATTTTTCAAAGAGATCATTTTTTTTTACATAATATCATAGCTATTGTAACTTAATTTACTTATTTACATACTGTTTTTTTAAATAAAATGTTGTTACTTTTCTAATTTGTATTATATTTTGTGTTTTAGGTGTTGCTTCATTCAAATTGTAACATATCTTCAGCATCAATGTCGTGAACAACTAATTTGTTTTTTTGCATGTTTGCATTTTATGATTATCCATTTTGTTGTTATTTTTTCACGTTTTGCTATTCCTTTTCGAAATAGAACAACATGTTTTGTTGTTCCTTTTCGAAATGGAACAACACTTCTGCACTTTCACGTTTTGTTGTTCCTTTTTAAAATGAAGTAGCACGTTTTGTTGTTCCTTTTCAAAATGGAACAACACTTCTGCACTTTCACGTTTTGTTGTTCCTTTTCGAATAGAACAACACTTCCGCACTTTCACGTTTTGCTATTCCTTTCCGAATGAAACAACACTTCTGCACTTTCACGTTTTGATGTTTCTTTTCGAAAGGAACAACACTTCGACACTTCTCATTTTTATTGTTCCTTTTCCAAAGGAACGACACTTGCGTTTTTGCTGTTTCTTTTCCAAAGGAACGACACTTGCGTTTTTGTTGTTCCTTTTCCAAAGGAACGACACTTTTCATTTTTGCTTTTGCTTTTCCAAAGGAATGACACTTGCGTTTTTTGTTATTCCTTTTGCAAAGGAACGACACTTTTCATTTTTGTTGTTCCTTTTCCAAAGGAACGACACTTTTCATTTTTGCTATTCCTTTTCTAAATGAATGACACTTGCGTTTTTGTTGTTCCTTTTCCAAAGGAACAACACTTTTGATTCTTGTTGTTCCTTTTCCAAAGGAACGACACTTGCGTTTTTGTTGTTCCTTTTCTAAAGGAACGACACTTTTAGCTTTTGCTATTCCTTTTTCCAAAGGAACGACATTTGCATTTTCACACTTTTTTGTGTGTATTTTTGCTTTTTTGGTGTGCATTTCCTTTGTTGTTCCCTACAAGGAACAACATTTTTTTGAGTGTTTTTGTTGTTGCTTCAAGGAAGCAACACTTTGGGATTATTTTTGAGAGCAACACTTCCTTCCTCTTGTGGGATTATTCCTAGTTCATCTCAACCACATTTTCCTGATTATCTTTCATGGCATGAAGTACACTACTTTTATGACGAAAAGAATTATGGATTATTTTGAAGCGAGTTATTATCATTCACGTTATGATCTTTAACAAGATAGCTCCTTGATGATAGATTCTTTTAAAAAAAGACACAATTATTTATATATTACTTTACTGCATTGTTTTCTACTATACATGATATTGATTGATCATCTTAATACCATGCTGGTTCCACCCTTCCTGGTTATAATCTTCTCTGTCTATAATAAATGATATTATGGATATTTCTTTTTCTATTGACATGTTCAACTTCTTCCACCATCCCTACTCTTAAGGAGTACTGAGCCTCCCTCTGTTTATCATAAAAATGTGTAATAACAACAAAATTTTGTTTGCAGATGGAGGATAGGGGGTCTCATTACGAGCCAACCTACCATGTTCATAAGGTTGTAACAAAGTGACATTCCCATTATGGCCACCACACCAGAGTTATGATCCATTGGATAGCCAAATTATCCTTGGAACATGAGATTTCATCACGAGCCGGCCTGATCACTTTTGCTACATCCCAGTGAATGGCAGTGTGGTTATCTGGTTACCATGCCAGCACACTAATCTCTTCTGTAGAACAACACTAGAACTCTTCATTTATAAATTGAGGATCCTCGCTCATATGGGTTAAAAAGAAACCCTGTCGAGGCTACGGACGCATGCTGGTAGCAGAGGCTTTTCTTATGGTATTGAAGTTATAATTTATCATCAATTATCATTATAATACCCTTTTCTTATTTTTTCTTTTTATTGGAGAAGTTATTTCCTTAATTTTTTTCCCTATTTTGAACCTTTACGCATGAGAAATTATTTTCTGATCAATCACATCATTTTTGAGCTATAATACCATCAGTAAAGCATCCTTTTGGCATATTGTCGTTCTTTTTCTTTTTCATAACTTATCATCAATCCAAAGCATCCTATCTCTTATTCATAACTATCTTTATACACTCTGCTCTCATTATAACCAGAACTCTCGCTGTCCTATCATTGATATGTGTACTTTGCTTTATTTACTGCAATATTGTTCATTCCCTTGCCTTGCTCTCAGCACAACACCTTTCATATGTTGTATGGTCATGGAATCCCTTTTCCAATTGGAGGGGAGAATGCATGCATTATGGGCTAGCATGCAATATGATTACTGCACTCTACCATAACTTGTTGATTTGACAAAATATTAAAATTGCATGTATACAAAAATTTTTCTGATTGAAATTTTTGCATGCATCTTAATCTATTGCTATTCACAACTAACATTATAGATTCAAGAACATTATATGCAAAATAGTGCTTTGTTTACAGGAAAACAACAAGTATGGGCAGAACTCTATTCGCAGCATGACCACACTATTGCAATTAATGGAAGAGGCTCTAACAACTTGTGAACGTGAACAATTTTTCAGATATGATGTGCTTACTTGGATTCCACCTTTTGCATCACTTTCAGCACCAACTTTGCTTACATTAGCTTCAACAGTTGCCAATACATATATGTCATTCCACATTTTTCTTTTGGAGGTAAAACTTGAGGTAAACTAACATAATTTTCTGATTTATTACGAATTTAGGAGAATTTCGTGAAAATCCATTTTAAGCATTATTTATCATCCTTCATTCCACATCTTTACCACTTCCCATTTTTCAGAGACATATCATCTTTCAGTTTGGGAGAGTACTGCTTTCATTCATTTCTTTCTTATGACCATGTCATTCCTATTCTTTATCATCCATTACTATTCTTATTCATTCTCAACACCTCCCTTATTCCATGATTGTTTTACACCAAGCATAGAATTGAACATATGGTAGCAACCACCTCAATTTATTTTCTAGCATCGCATGAGGCCATACTAATTTTTCAGAGAGGGGGAGGAATTGTTACACATGATGGATGCTTTTTTTGCTTTCTTTCTCATTTAAGGCATACAATTTCAATGCAGAAATTGATTTCCATAATATTTTTAAAACTATGAACTCGCTTCTTGTGATTTCTTGATAACACAGATATATCATTAACATACACAAACCCAGATAATTTCAAGTTAAATTGGTTTATAAAATTTCGGAAATCATGCACTTTCACCTACAACCATTTTGTTTATATCTCATGATCCGTGCATCAAAACGATCTGATTTTTGGATCATAGAAGCATTAATATAGTTGAAATCTACTTGCACAATTTCAACAAAATCTGGTTTGTAGTTTTTGGGAAAATGGTTAATGAAGGTTGTTGTCATTTATATTAGATTTTGCTGCAACTTAATTGTTATGCCTTCATCAAGATTACTAAAATTGAATATTCATTAAGTGAGGAAGAATTCATTTGTTCTATGAGCCGAGATGAACAATTTTTTTTTTGCTTGGTTAACACATAGGTTTTGTCTTTGGGTTGCATGAGGACATGCAATATATTCAGTTTTTTGTTGCATAAGGACATGCAATATATTCGGTGTGGGGGTATGTTGGGCCGTGAATACGACCACTTTGTAACACTTATTTCATCCATTTTTACTCTTCTCTATTATATCATTTGTTATAATTTATCATTTAAATCCATTTTATAAATGATTTATGCTCTTATGGATGAATATTATTTATCTTCCTTTATTTCTAATAAATTGATGATTATGAATGATTTTATCAATGATAGTTTCAATAAATTAGTTGTAACATTATTCACCATTTTTAACCTCCAAAATAATTTATAGATTGAAGATTTAACCATTAAATGTGCCAACTCAGAAATTCGTTGGAATAAGAAGTGATAGTTTTGTGGTTGAGATTCTGGGCAAATGATGAAGAATTTGGAAAATCTGGAACATGGGTTTTGTCTAGAACGGACCCAGTTAAGTTACCCCAAAGGAACGGTTTGCCCAAATTAGGCTTGTATTAAGAGAAACACAGGGTTCTTTGAGCACGATTTTCTCAGTTTGTTGTTGTGGCCGTCCTCCAAATCTCAGCTGCAGAGCGAAATTCGCCTTGCTCTTGTTGAAAGATGGATGGAAATATATCTTCTTGTTGATCAATTGGTTGGAAACAATCTAATTTTGTAATAGAAATCATGTTGTAATTATCTTTATTGTAACGTCTCTCTGATCTCTCTATTTAAATGGAAACAGAGATGAGAGAGGGGGATGGCTAAGAGAATGGAGAATTGAGGATTTAGAATTAGAAATTCATGACAGGATAGGAGGAAGAAAGGATTGTTTCATGCTGTAAGTCTCAAAGCTTCAGCTGTTGTAATGATTTCACCATTTAATGATTAATACCTGATTTGAGAGTTGTTGTTCATTCTTTTCATCTGAAGTAACCCAGCAGCATCCGCTGGTGGCTAAGGGCCCAACCCCTAGTGGAGTACGCTACTGCTGTATATTATCTTCTTGGTTTAAGCGTGGTTTTGCTTATTAGTGTTATTTGGTAATCTGGTATGTTCTGTTATTTTACATCACGGTTCTGTTATATTCGATTCATGTTCAACTAAGTAATATCGTTCTCAATGCCAAGAATGTCGTATTGATTTATCTTGACTTGGTAACGCATTGCTATTCTTTCAATCATTGATATAACATTGCTGATCCTTACAGAATGTACTGTTGTTCAATTACAGCGTATCCCTGTTGTAACACTTATTAATTGGTATTACTGAATTCATCTTAGAGATTATATTTCCTTGCGATTGTTGGATCTATTGATATTGTTGTTCCATTATAAAATACAATCGTATTCTTTATAACTAAGACTAATAAGTGGATTACCAAGATCAGATTACCATTAAGGTGTGCTGCGTGTTACGTTGTTGTGTATTTCTGTTTGGCTTTTAAGCGTTGTTCCGTATTTCATCATTAATTAGTGATGTTCTATTTACCGTGTGCTATTCGATTCATCTTTAAAGATAGGGGATTTCCATTTGATTTCTGTAGAACACGATTGTTGCATTTATTCTTGTAAACTAAGGTGTTGTTGCTTATTGAATTCAGTTGTTGTTTCATTTCCTAGCTGCTGTTCCATTTCCTGTTATTCGCATTATCTTTGTTTTGGTGTGAGGAACGATTTGAAATTGTAGTGGGCATTGAAATTTGTTGTCTAGTCCCCAGATTGATGATCTGTTCCTTGATTATCTTCAGCTACATCAGTTTACAAAGGGATGCGTTTCTGTTACTATACCCTTGACTGATCATTTGTTGTAGTTTTATGAATGAATGATTTAAGTATTAATGTGCTTTGCTGTAAGTAGATCTCATTTTGAGCATCCATTTACTCTTTTATTTTGAGCACTGTACTACATCTTTCAGGCTGAGTACACTCTTGAAATAAAAAGTCGTCCCTGGGTTGACAATTAATGTGAAGGTAATTAGGAGTTAAAAAGACCCTTTTTATTGCTCGACACCTGGTAATTTATACCTAGCTGAGAGGGCATGTTAATTTGGAAGCTTAGGGACAAATTCCCTCCTTTGGAAAGTCTTCCTCATGAAGCAAAGCCCCACCTAGCCCTTGGAAAAATTTAATTTGATTAAGGAAAAATATATTTTTCATTTGGAAACCCACATGTGCACAAAAGGATAGGTCATCCCAAAATATAAATTAGACACCGTTGGATGGCTATAAATACAAGTGAAGTGAACCTCATTGGAGATCATCATCCATTATCCTTTATTTGTTTTTTTTCTCACAAGGTTGAGGTTGGTTTGTGGAAGTTGGTTTGCATGGGTATGAAATTGCAAGGTATAAAGCACACACGTGTGATTAGGGTTTTTTGTTCTCAACCATAGTGTTTCATGGGAGATTTTTAACTGCAACCACACACACAAGCCCATGCCTACGGTTGGAGGGTTTCAACTGCATGCACGTACACTCTTTGTGTGGTTATAAACTAGGGTTTTACTTTTACAGTTGAATGCAGATCATGTGAGTTGACTGCAGATGATGATAGTTAACAAAAGGCTTCTAAATCATGATGTTGATCAATATTACTGGTGGGTTCATCTTTCAAATATTTCTTGCTTGATTTTGTTGGAGAGCGTTGTGGATAAAGAATTGGATTATTGTACTCTCTCTTTGCTAAAACATTCAATGAAAATCTAATAAGAAGAATTAGAAATGGTTTTTTCCCTTGTGGAGTTTTTCCCTAACCTTCAATCAATCCTAGTGTCTCTATGTATGAGTGTTTTCCTTCTATTATTCCTTTATGTTATATTGCATTGATGATACTATTATTCTTTCTATATAGTTGCACATGTTGCTGAATAATGCTATGATGTTGTGGGGTGAATTCAATGTGTAAATAATGAAATGCAATTATCTAAAGCAAAGAACAATATAGCTCTAAGAAAAATTAACAAAATTTAGTAGGGGTATGTGACAAAGTGGTAACATAGCATGGTTCAACACTAGACCTAGATGGGCTCAAGAATAAATGAAATGGGAGATATAACAAAATGTTATAAAGTGGTATCAAAACTAAGTTTCAACAATGAACCTAGATGGAATAGAGTATAACCAAGAATTTAAGTTTCAAAAGAATACATATGCATGCATGTGTACTCATGTGAAATCATCTTGTTGTATATATCAATACATTGATGTTACATGAAGACTAAGTCGATTTTGATGTAGTAAGATAAACATGAAAGACACTGACTAGATTCCCTAGACCATCTCAACATAATTAAAAAGTTTATGGCCAAGTGATGTAGCCATAACTATAAGGAAGGATCTCTTAACTTATATATTTCTATTTTTAATAATTTTCTTTGATTTTTTGAAAAGTTGTCATATGTAGATTGTTGGGTAAAATACATTGAAGTATTAATTGGGGGCTTGTATACTTGTGAGATGTAGGCAAAGTATATGCAAGAATAGAGCCTACTCTAATATAATCTAGATACAAATGAATCTAATATATTTGTGCTAAATTTTATGTCATCACAAAGCCCCTTCGCTAAAGGATAGAATATTTCACAAAGCCTTAACAAAGCATTCATGCAATTATGAAGAGTTGCAATGTGTAACCCTTCCCTTTAGTAATGATATTACTTCTACTACAAATCCAATGAAAGTGCAGGAGAGTAAACAAATCCATGACTACACTGGGCCAATAGTAGCAAGGCTTCCCCAAGAGTTCAAATCCCAATATTTCACCCACTCTAATAGTCAAGCATTCAAGGGATTCAAAATAGAGTTCTACTCATGAAAAATGGCCTTAAGTGCTCAAATGTAATTAACACGAAATGAAAACTAACAAATGAAATACTTACAAACTAGAAATGTAGAGATAAAATGCTAGTGGAAATGAAATCTACACTATTGCAAATAATTGGACACATCATATGCCAAACAATGGGGGCCCTGCCACTCCTGACACATGCTACAAACTAAAAGCGTACTTCAAGCTAGAGACTAAATATCAGTAGTTGATTATTAAGAGATGAAATTAGGAGATCACAAATATCCAATAATGGATTCCACTCCATCTTATAATACTCCTCCTTACACTTTCATTACCCCAACTTCTCCTTTCTTATATGGTTGTATATATACACAACAGAGCAATGAAGTGGATCAAAACTAATTCCTTCAATATTGGTTTCTCATGTTTAATGGATCTTGGTCACAAAAGTAACCCACGTTATAATTACCATTGATTTCACATAACATAAAAGAATATTGAGAATAGGTTGATTTGGTATCCTTTATAGGTTGGGTACACTTGTTTGTCTAGAATAAGAGAGAATATGGTTGCAACTTTAAAGATAGGAAAACCTATGTTAGAAAGGAACCATTATCTCCGAGATCCTTCGATATTTTCAAAAACTGCTTGTGAGTTAGCTAAATGGGTGTGCTCTGCATAAAACCCATGTTTTGGAATTTTTAGATTTTATTATAGCTACTTGAAAATCACATTTAAAAGTTGTTTCTACTAATTGGGCATGTTTTTTTACACAATCTTTGACCATGCACTGAAGGTCCACACATGTGACCTTGATATGAACTAGTGAACACAAAACCATATTGGAGGCAGTTTAATCAAAACCCATGTCTTCATCTTAGCCTTGAAGGTGTGCATGCATGATAAACATAAAGGTCAGTTATTGGAACTAAGGTGTTGATGTAGGAATTGAACCATCAAAAACCTTCATCTACAATATTAGTATAAATCCATCCTAAATCATTAAAAGAAAAGAAAATTATAATGAATATTAACAACATTTTACTCATAAAGCTTGTTAATCACACATGTATGGGTGAATATGGTAATAGAATGATATGAAATTAAACAAGAATGTAATAAATTACAGATATAGGTATAAATATAGAGATGAGTTCCCCCTCCTCTGGATCTGTGAGTGGAATACGTGTTCCCCCTCCTCCCGATCTTTAGGCTCAATCTTCTGGATCTTGGTGGTGGCCACAATTGCACTAGGCTCCGCGTCAATGATCTGCTTCCCTTTGTCATTCCCCTTGTCGGGTTTTGAATCATAGTCAAAACATGCATCTTACTCGGAAGACTTTAGCTCGGCCACCACAGACTGCTTGGCCTGACACTCACTTGTGTTGTGAGTGTAGATCTTAAGGAACTCACACCACTTTACCGTGTCCTTCTTTGTCTTCGTGGTGTTTTTATTTACTTGTGGCTTCGGTGAGTTATCTTAGGTCTCCCTGCTTTGTATTTTCCCTTTGCTCCATGGCTTGGGGGAACCTTTCCCTTGCTTTGGATTCCCAGATCCAAAGTCTTGTTTTTTATTTTGAAACTTTTTCTCAATCTTGACAGCGTATTAGTACACTATGCCGAGCGAGGAGATGCCATGGAACTCCATCTCATCCTATATGTGCCTATGTAGGCAGCCACGTTACTTGATTAACAAATGTTTCTCAGAATCCTTGAAACCCAACTTCATGCGAAGGGTATGAAAAAATTGGTAAACTCCGGCAGGTCTTAGTCCCTTCCCTACTGCAACATGGCCCACTTTATGTATTTTTCGTCGTAGCTCCCAATAAGGTAGTACTGCTCCTTGATGGCCTCCTGGAATGAATTTGAAGTGGGTGCAGCTGAAAATAGTGAGGGTGTACATTCATCCTTCTTCTCACAGCAGGTTTCCCACTAGTCCTTGACGTGGGGTATGGCCTTAAGAAGTGAAAAAGTAATATCTTCCCGGTTGGAAAAATCAGGAACAAAAAAGTATCCTTCTAGCATATTTAACCATTTATCCACAGTGTTCGCATCTATCTAACCCTCAAATATGGGGATGTCAAAGTTAACATGCATCTTAAAATGTGTGGCACTTCCAGAGTAGCTACTAGAAAGAGATGTGTCATCCCTTGGTTGTCGTTGAAAGATCTGGGAAAATTTGTCCATTATCACGTTCCTTTGTCGCTCGAGGCCTTCTTCGAGCAATATTTTGAAAGGATATCTTACCCCCTCACCTTTCTTCTCTTCCACCATGAGATGCCGTCGGGATTTGTGAGGCTGGTCTTGCAAAGGTTTGACCAATTCGAGTCCTAACTCCTTATATTCTGACCTCGTTTGGGACATGCAAAGAAAAACTTAGAAAGAGAAGGCCGCTTTGATACCACTGGTCTGAACTTAAACAAGAACACAAAAGATTACATATATAACCATACATATATAGATGCATGAGAAATAACACTTCATTTCATTAATATCAATATGCTTACAAACAAAATGGAAATAAGACTAGCTGAGGCGATGGTACCTTATCTCTGAGAAGAGATGTGGCATTTACATGCCTCTGAACTATGTTACAATCAGGCTCAGAGGCCTATCTATTATTGAGACACAATGTAAAACCCTAAACATCCAAAAACCTAACCTAGGAGATGAAGCACCAAAACTATGGGCCCTATTTGGGTAAATTGGTACATCAACTTCTCGGGGTCGTAACTTTGCCATACGAAATCCGTTTGATGTGCACAATACCTTGTTAGAAATATCTATCAACAAATTACAACTTATGAGTGGCCAACATTGGAAAAAATCCCATGTTAGCTCAAATTCTCCCAAAAAACATCATTTAGAGCCTTAAAACAACTCTGGAAGTCAGGACTAGAAAAACTGCCAAAAATAGTAAACTATGCTACAATTAAGGAAACTGAAAAACTAAAAGAGATAATGGTGGGGTTCCAAGTGGAATAGGTGGGTTGCCATCAACATCCACTTGGATTAGTCCTCCCCCCTTAGGAAGCAATGGTCACCATTTTTATGAGTGCCTCCATGAGATGGGGAAAGTTCTACTGAATTTGGTCCCTGGCGAGCCAGTTGCCTTAGTGCAGGCGTTGGCCAACTTTGATGACCTGATATAGTTGGATATTCTAATGGGTGAGTGTTCTTAACCTGTGTATCCATAATTCAATTAGTTGTGGCCTATTCCTAACAATGATTTTGTTCAATGCTCGATAATCAATGCAGATCTTTTAGGTCCCATCCTTCTTTTGTACAAGTGTAATTGGGCTCCCACAAGGCGAGGAACTTGATTGGATGTGCCCTTTTCGTAGTGACTCCTGCATTTTCCATCTGATCTCTTCATTTTCCAAAATGGATTGATGATGTATCAGCTCATTGGGTAGAGGTTCTTCGGGAGCTAGATCGATTGAATGCTTGACCTTACAGTGTAACGATACACCTGTAGGTGGGACAAAGATGTCCTTGTATTCTTCCACAACTGTATCCACTTTATTCCACTGCATGGAGGAACCCTTCCTGGGGGCCATGGATGTGACTACAATCTACCCTTTACTTTGAGAATGAATCATAAAGGAAACAAATTTCCTAGTCTAGGAGATGATCTTACTGCATTTCTTTGAAGAGATAAAAGAGATGGTGGTAAGCGGGCTACCTTCAGTATCATGTATAACTTACAACCCAAAGAAATATTAACAGAGCAGGGTATAGAATCATATAGAAAATGTCACTCCCACAAGATTGGTTGTCCTAATAATATATCACAAACTTCAACAGGAGCAACATCACATAGTACCTCATTCGTGAAGGGATTGATGTTGTACGAAAGGCCACACTACTAGTTGATGCAAAGATCTCATCGTTGGGAAGCCACCCGACGGTGTATGGTTGTGGATTTGCTGTAGTCAGTAGGCCCAGTCGCTAGACCACCTTTACTAAAATGAGGTTCTTTTCGCTCCCGCTGTCGACAATGAACTACAGTGGAGAACCCTTCACCCACATCTTCTAGATCTTTATGGTGGCCATAGTTACACTCAGCTCTGTGCCAATGATCTAATTCCCTTTTTCATTCCCCTTGTCAGGTTTGACTCTGAGTCAGAAAATGCATCAAACTTGGAAGCCTTTATATTGGACACAAGTGACTGCTTTCCCCGACACTCACTTGTGTTGTGAGTGGAGCTCTTATGGAACTCACACCACTTTCCTGTGTGCTTCTTTGTCTTCATGGTGTTGTTCTTTTCTTGTAGCTTAGGTGGGTTATCTTAGGTCACCCCACCTTGGATTTTCCCTTTTCTCTGTGGTTTGGGGGTGCCTTTCCCTTGCTTTGGATTTGTATATCCAAAGTATCATTTTATATTTTTAAACTTCTGCTCAATGTTGACAGCGTATCTGTATGTCGTGTCGAGTGAGGATATGTCTAGGAACTCCATTTCATCCTATATGTACCTATGTAGGCAGTGGCGATATTGATTACCAATTTCTTCTCAAAATCCTTGATACCCATCTTTGTGCAAAGGGTATGAAAAACATTGGTAAACTCTGACACGTCATGATCCCTTCCCTACCGCAGCGTGGTCCCCTTCATGTATTTTTCATCATAGCTCCCAATAGGGTAGTACTGATGCTTGATGGTGTCTCGAAATGAATCCCAAGTGGGTGCGGCTGAAAATAGTGAGCGTGTACTTTCATCCTTCTTCTCACAGTAAGTTTCCCACCAGTCTTTGACGTGGGAGCAGCTTTTAGAAGTGCAAAAGTAATCTCTTCCCGACTAGAAAAATAATGAGCAGAAAAATATCCTTCTAGCGTATTTAACAATTTATCTATGGTGCCTACATCTATCTAACCCTCAAATATGGGGATGTCAAAGTTAACATGTACCTTAAAATGTATGGTGCTTCTAGAGTAGTTGTTGGAAGGAGATCTGTCGCCCTTGGGTAGTCACTGAAGGATCTAGGAAAAGTTGTCCATCATCACGTTCCTGTGTCACTCGAGGCCTTCTTTGAGCAAGATTTTGAAAGGATCTCCTACCCCCTCATATTTCTTCTATTCCACCATGAGAAGCCATAGGGATTTACGAGGCTAGTTTTGCAAAGGTTCAACTAGTTTGAGCCCTAACTCCTTATATCTCAAACTTGTTGGGAACATTCAAAGAAAAAAAGAAAAAGAGGAATCTGCTCTAATACCACTTATCCAAACTAAAACAAGAATGAAATAAATTACAAATATAACCATAAATATAGAGATGCAGTACAAATAACACTTTATTTAATTAATACCAAATAATGAAATATTCTTACAAACTGAAAGGAAATAAGACTAGCTTTGGTGATGGTAGTGTTATACAGTAATTTGTCACCGTCCCTTTTACCCCTTCTCCCGCACCTTGGAGGACTCATTCCGGGACTTGTGAGAAGTGACATGACCTGCAAACACTTGCATTGTATTCCCCTGAGTATGAACTTCATTTTCCATGAAGACATCTCCTGCAAACAACCCATAAAAATAGCCCTTTTTCCATTGTTGCAGTTTCACTGTGCATCACTCGCACCAATCGAGGAAATCCTCCAAAGAGGCCGCACCAGTTGGCACTCTGTCACAGGGTCGCACTCGCGCCAGCCAAAATGGGTGATGTTTTTTAACAAACCAACAGTCAAAGATTCATCCTAACCAACTCCTGGACTGAATCTATCTTGAGTTGGGTGGTTTGGCTTTGGATCTCCATAGAGGGGAAGTGGTTTGCCACCTCTCATGGAAGCTTTTTAGTGATAAAGAAAATCCCATGAATATTGTGGATGATCCCAGCTCCCCCCTCTCTATCTATAAAAGCTTGTCCATTTTCTTTAGGTAAGCTAGTTCTAGAGTTCCAAAGATTGAGAATTGTCAAGTTCATGCTACAAGAAGCCTTCTTCATTCCCATAAGGCCAAATCTAAGTAAGGAGATTCTTGTCTAATAAACAAGGAGAGAGAGGCTTGTTCCCATTCCCAACAAGCTTTGCAAGACATGTGCTGCTGATCACCCAGCCAAAGGAGGATTTGACGTCAGAACTATGGTTGTATTCTTCTTTGTTTATCAATAATAGACGATTATTATTATGGTTCCACTCTTATTGTCCTTTGTAATGATGATGAGTTATATCCTTTTTGACTGATATATAGTTGCATCTATTGGAGTTTATGCTTGCGTTTGTGTCGTTCTTTGCATGTGCAGGTGTCCATTCACGGAGATCGTGGGGATCGTGACCAGCCGAAGCAAGGGAATGTGAGCATCAACTCTTCTACAAGCACTAGCGTTGGAATCCAGGTAGGCCCTCATCATTGGTCTTTAATTTGCAATTAGGAACTTGCGTGATACGTTGTATGATTGTTTCTATACCCAATCTAGGCTAGTAGGGATCACCTTTGTCCGCAGAGGGGATTTACCTCCACAATGATTTGGCGACTCCACTGGGGAGTTAGCTTTTTGTCTTGTTGTTTGATTTGTAAACTTTAGATGGAGCCTGAAGTACGCCAGATAGCCTTCGAAACGTTATTGCTCTACATTAGCAAAGTAGATCAACGCCACTTCAGTCCATCTCTGGTTTGGTTTACGAACTGAACAGCTTGGAACTTGTCTTGTTTCTTGGTTGGTTCTTGGTTTTTCCTGCTTGGTAAGCCTTCTAGGTTCATTTCTTGTGTTGCTTCTCATCCTTTGTTGTACCTGGTTATTGTTGGCCTAGCTTTGGCTTGCTTGTTTTTTATTTTTTCATAGCAAACTTGACTGGCACGCTTTTATAGTGTTACAGTTGCGCCAATTGGCGTTAGTTGCTCATTAAAAACCCGTGCCAATCCCTAAAAGGTGCTAGTTGCAGCCTGACAGTCGCGCTAGGCCTAGGAACTTTTGAATTTTGCTTGGTTCTGAGCCTCCTAAGCTTGGTTTTTGTTCTGGGTATCGTTTTCGACTACTTGAGTATGTTGGAGTCTTGTTTGACTGGCTTTGATCTTTACCCTTTGGGTGTTTGCCTTTTTCCGTCGATTTCACATTTCTAGCCCTAGGGCATCTAGTGGCTTTGCGTGTCGAGCCTTTCTCAGGTGTTTTTGGTCTTCTATTGGTCCAGTCGACTCTCTGATTTCTCCCTTGCACTTGTTTGGTGGCTGTTAATCATTTTATTGTGTTATTTTAGTGACTTGCCTTTTTTCACTTGAATTCCGCTTTGTTTCACTTTGAACCTAGATTACATGGCTCATTGGTGTCTTTGAGACTTTTCTCGTTCTTTGAAGGTTTTCTTTGTGATTTAGGGATCTGAATGTGCTTGTATTGAGTGAAATTTGTTTTTTATCATTTCTAAAAGTTTGTTTAGTGCATTTTTCCATCAACATAAAAGAAAAAATATCTTTTGCTTTGCATTAGTTAATGAGAATTAGAGCTTTTCATTGTCATTAGTGATTAGTGATCTTGAAGAAAAGTTTGTTAATTTCCATTAGCTGCATTAGAGATATTCTTCATTTTTTTGCGATTATTTTGTTTGTGTGAAAGCTCTCAAACTCTCTCGTAGCTAGAATTCATCGAATGAAATGACATATTTTGGCATATAATTTGCATTTAGGAAATTTTGAGATATTACATACGGTAAGGCCTGAAAACTGAAACATAATACAAGATAAACTTTAAAATGAACTAAATGAATCTAACAACGCATTGGAACATAATGCACACTGTTTAGAGGTCTAGTCTAGAGACGTGCTCCGACGTCATTAAACCTAGTCATTTTTGTTTCCACTCAAGGTTGGGTGATTCCTCCTTTTGTGACTCAATAGTGGTCTAGTATGGACTTGTGCTCCCACGTACCGTTGAGTATATGGGGAGACCCCACTAGGTTATCATCCTTTATCCATAAGAAGTCGTGTTTGCCGCCTTATGATCTGTAATGCACCGAACATAGCATTCGGGAAGATTGACTGCCGTACGGAAAGTCCTTAGTTTTCATACGATTGCCAAGGTGTATATGCAGTTTTACGGATTGTCTGGTAAACCTTTTGCCTAGTTATCTAGAGTAGTCACTTTTGATTCTTTTCGGAATCCCTAAAAGAAAAGGCTCATCTGAGCATTTTTCACTTCGGGCTCATTAAACATTCGAAGGTGACTAGAGTCATATTTTTGTCCTTTTCTCGACTCTCTAAAGATGAAAAGGTCAAGTTATGTCCTTGTGTCTACAAATTGAATTACCTGCAATCACATGCCCTGTTAGATTTTGTTTGTTGGCCATTTGATTGTGTGTATTGGCTCTTTTTCAGCCCCGTGTGTGATTTTCAGTTTTGATGGCAACTTTTCCAGAGTTCACCAACCCAGGAATCCCCTCTGAAGGGAATCCTGGTCATTTTCCTCCCTTTGGGAATGTTGGTGCTCCTTACATGGCAACGTTGTCCCTTCCTGGGTTAACTGTTGGGTTACCTGTTTGGTTGTTCTCAACCTCTGTGGTCCCTAATGTTTGAACTATTGGTCAATCAGTTCCTCCACCCAAACAACATCATGTTGATTCCAAGGTGGACCTCTCCCCTTCTTCGCCTATTTCTACATTTCCATCTTCTACTTCGCCTGGTGAAAGTATGGATTCAAGTAACCAGGTGACTAAGAAGAAGAAGAAGAAGACGAAGAAGAAGAAGTCGCCTAAGTGAGAGGCTAAAAGTGCAGCTACTGCCTCGAGTATAGCTCAGGTTAGAACTCCTTCTGCTCCTCCGCGGAAGGTTAAGTTTCCTTGTAAATTGTGCAAGGGAGACCATCTTCTCCGTGATTGTCTTGGCCTTCCTAAGGTCTTAGAAGTATGGTCTCACAATCTGGCCTGCCCCTCATCACCCTCTAGAGCTCATGGTGATGTTACCCTATCAACTGGAAATGGTAAGAAGGAAGGAAAGATTCGATTCCCCTGTAGGTTATGTGAAGACAATCATCTCCTTAACCTTTGTCTACTCATGGACAAAGCTTCCGATGTTTTGGAATGTATTACAGCTTCTTCACCCCAACTTCCCATTGGTTATCAGAGGCTCTCTCTAGATCCTCTCCCCGTCGACAAAGAGATTTCTTTAGATCTTTCTCTTGTCCATCCTCCTCTTTCTGAACCTGCCTGTGCTAAGCCTGTTCTAGACCAACCATTGGTTGGAAAGAGTGTCGACTCGGGTTCACCACCCGTCGATCACTCTATTTCAAAAGAGCGTTAGGCTCATGTTCTTCTCATCTCGTTAGATTCTCCTGAGTCTGAAAACGACTCTCCTATCCCAGCTGATCCCGAGAGTCCTTCTTTAGAGCAGGGGGCAACCATATGATTCCCCCTCCAAGTAGTTCAGTCATTTCCTTCGACTAGAGTCACCTGACTCCTTTCCGCTTTCAATCCCATGTGCCTTTCCAGATTACCGTACATGACTATGATAAGGTAGTACCTAGCACTATCTTGGATGAGGGTGCATCTATCAGTCTCATGCCTTCCACTACTTGGCAAGCTTTGGGCTCCCCACAACTTGTGCCTGTCGCGCAGAATCTGATGGTGTTTGACGGAGGAACCAGTCAACCATTGGGGAAACTTCCAATGTTCCCTATTACTTTGGGAGGCAAAACCGTCTGTATCGATGTCAAAAGTTCCCTATAAGGTGCTTTAGATTTCAGTCTTCTCCTTGGTCGTGACTATGTTTATGCCATGGGGGCCCTTGTCACTTCACTTTTTCATGTGGTCTGCTTTCCACACAACGGAAGAATCGTGACTATAGATCAATTATCGTTCTTTAGTCCCTCGGTGCCTCCTACAGAGTTGTCATCCTTTCCTGGTCTTTATCCACCGGTTGTATCTGCCCCACCGTAGGTCAACTACGTGGCTACTTATCCCATGCCTGTATCCAGTGATGATGTTGTCGTGCATAGTGTCCTGGGGGCATTGGGTCCTGACTTCCAAGATCTTGTCCTTCCACCGGGAGTCACACTCTTGGAAGCAACGACTTCCTGTTCATTATGATGAAGTTCGTTTGGAGCATGGTTCGTTTTCCTATGTCAAGCTCCTTAAAAAATGAAACTAGGTCTAGTCGAGCATAGTTCTTGATCTTGTGTCAAGCTCGTTAAAAAATTAAACAAGGGTTATGAGGATAGTTCTTTTATTGTGTCAACCTCATTAAAAAATGAAACAACTCCCTTTCCAAATTTAGTCTTTTGATTAAGATCTCGTAAAATACAAGTCGAGTCTTTCCAAGATCTCGAAAGTGAACCTTCATTCCATGCACTTTGTTGAATGCAATGAAGCTTGCGGGGCATGTACCTCGTTTGTGTCATTATGCTGGGGGCATATAACAAGCATAGTTTTTGGTTTCAAGCTTGTGTAAACATGAAACCGAATCCAAGCAGAGTTCTCCATGGTTCAAGCTTGTGTAAAAATGAACCCATACCCATTTTACATCTTGTGATTGCTGTCTTTATCTGCTAAATTTTGTTAGATGAGCCTTGGTTGTTTTCATCCCATTGCCACCATCTCTTTGGCTGATCATATGCTTTCACTTGCTTGTTTTCCTTTCCTGAGGGACCACAGTTAAGAGTGGTTTTATTAGCCAGCCTCTTGACCATTACATGTTTTGAGTAGTTCCACCATTGTCGAAACTAGTTGCTACCCTTTATACCACTCATTCCTTTAGGACGAGTCACCTTTAAGCTCTTTTCTGACTCGTAAAATATGAAAAGATTGCCGAGTGTTTTTTCCCTTTTTGACTCGTTAAAAATAATGAAAATGGAGGTCTGCTTTCATCTCTTTTCTGACCGTTTAAAGATGAAAAGATTGCTGAGTTATTCCTCTCGACTCGCTAAATGTAAATGAGAGGCGGTCGTCTTTAAACTCTTTTCTGACCGTGTAAAGACAAAAATATTTTCAGGCCCTTGTCGTTTCAGGCTCGTTAACGGTTACGAAACGACGTGGTTTCAATCACTTTTTTACTTTTTCAGGTCGAGATCACTAATCATGAATAGTACTCCTCAATCGTAATGGTCGAGAAGTTCTTTCGAGCATTGTTTTATACTTTTTCGGGCTCGAGAGAGACAACTTTACGAAAAAGGACACCCCTAGAGTTTACCTTTTGCTGTCTTTTCAAACTCTCTAAACATGAAAATACACCGAGTTCTTCCTCTGTCAGACTCGTTAAAACTTGATGACATTGGATTCTGTCGAAATGATGCTTTACAAGCATATGCTATCCCGTCAAGCTTGTCATTAAAAATAACCGAGGTACTCGCCATAAATGGTGGGGAAAATGGAACCAGAATCGTTGTCGTGTTGGCAGTATGTCGCTCTTGAACATGGCACTTGTCTGCATTCGTTTCTGGGTGGGGACATCTCATCTCATTTTTCACTTGCCTCCATGGGTTTGGGTTATCTTGTTTGACCTCGCATCTGCTCGTTGTCTTATCACCATGACCTTTGATCATTTGATGTCAGATGCTGCCAAGTCCACTGTGGTGCCGCCAATATGTTCAAGAGAAGTTGACCTCTGCAGAATAATCAACCTCCCTCTGATAACTCACATAATCCTGATTCACAAAAAAACATTACCTTCCTCTGTCTCGCGTCGATGATGTGGGAAACACTATGGCCCACCTTCGATCAAGGTCGCTTCCTATCGACTTCAACTCATTATTCAAGAAGTTGACCCAAAGACTCCCTTCAGGTGCCTTGGAGCCTGCATGCCTCAATGGTAGGTTGTTCGTGTTTGACGCAAATTTTTCATCATTGGCCTCCGATCGAATGATTCTACAGGTGTTCGACGCTGGCTCATTGATTCGCACACCGTAGATTGTACCTATAGTACCTTGAGGACCATTGTCATTATTGGTGGTACCTCTCACGTCTGTTAACAATTTTCATCATTGACTGATAATCAGACGATGTTCCTGCATGTTCGACTTTGACTCCCATATTCGTATGCTTGAACTTGTACTTTGTTCGGGTTGAGATGGAGCGCAAGACCCTAGATTTTGTCTGTTAGAATCCAGGTTGCGATTTTGTGGATTATTATGATCATTACATGACTCATTCACTGGATGGCTGTGACCATGCCTGAGTCTGTTTATCGATCCTCACTAGATGGCTGCGTCCATACCTTGGATCTAGATTCTTATGTACTATGTTATGGATGGTTGCGGCCATACCACATATATCATGTACTTGAGACATTAGTTGTACTTCTCCATGCAAGTTTTCTGGCAGCCGTGTTTTCGATTGGACATGTTCTTGTAAAGCATTTCACCCCTCTCTCTCTCTCTGGCCTCATGCTTTAGGGGGCATCTATTACACAGCAATTTGTCTCCGTCCTTTTTACCCCTTCTTCCGCACCTTGGAGGACTCATTCTGGGACCTGTGAGAAGTGACATGACCTACAAACACTTGCATTGTATTCCCCTAAGTATGAACTTCATTTGCCCTGAAGACATCTCCTGCAAAAAACCCATAAAAATAGCCCTTTTTCCATTGCCGTGGTTTCATTGTGCATCACTCGCGCCAATGGGGGAAATCCTCCAAAGAGGGCGTGCCAGTTGGCGCTCTGTCACAGAGTCGCACTCGCACCAGCCAAAATGGGTGATGTTTTTTAACAAACCAACAATCAAAGATTCATCCTAACCAACTCCTGGACTGAATCTATCTAAAGTTGGGTGGTTTGGCTTCAGATCTCTATAGAGGGGAAGTGGTTTGCCACCTCTCATGGAAGCTTCTTAGTGATAAATCCAATCCCATGAATATTGTTGATGATCCCAACTCCCCCCTCTCTATCTATAAAAGCTTGTCCATTTTCTTTAGGCAAGCTAGTCCAAGAGTTCCAAAGATTGAGAATTGTCAAGTTCATGCTGCAAGAAGGCTTCTTCATTCCCATAAGGAAAAATGTAAGTAAGGAGATTCTTGTCTAATAACCAAGGAGAGAGAGGCTTGTTCCCATTCCCAACAAGCTTTGCAAGACATGTGCTGCTGATCACCTAGCCAAAGGAGGATTTGACGTCAGAACTATGGTTGTATTCTTCTTTGTTTATCAATAATAGACGACTATTATTATGGTTCCACTCTTATTGTCCTTTGTAATGGTGATGAGTTATATCCTTTTTGACTGATATATAGTTGCATATATTGGAGTTTATGCTTTTGTTTGTGTCATTCTTTGCATGTGCAGGTGTCCATTCACGGAGATCGTGGGGATCGTGACCGGCCAGAGCAGGGGAACGTGAGCGTCAACTATTCTACAAGCACTAGCATTGGAATCTAGGTAGGCCCTCATCATTGGTCTTTAATTTGCAATTAGGAACTTGCGTGATAGCGTTGTATGATTGTGTCTAGACCCAATCTAGGCTAGTAGGGATCGCCTCTGTCCGCAGAGGGGATTTACGTCCACAACAGGTAGCTGATTTCTTAGAAGAGACGTGGTGGCTACATGCCTCTGAACTGTGTTCCAATGAATCTCGGAGGCCTTTTTATTATTGAGACATAATGGAAAACCATAAACATCTAAAAGCCTAACCCTAGGAGATGAAGCACAAAAATTATGGGCCCCATTTGGATAAATTGGTAGATCAACTTCCCGGGGTCTTAACTTTGGCATATGATCTTTGTTTGACATGCAAAATACCTCGTCAAAAATATATCTCCAAGGAATGCAACTTTCAAGGGGCCAAGATTGGTTGAATAGTTTTGTTGGCCCCATTTTTCCCAAAAAACATCATTTAGGGCCTCAAAATCACTCTAGAAGTTCAAGACCAGAAAAACTACCAAAAATAGTAAAATGTGCTAGAATTAAGGAAACTGAAAAACTGAACAAGACAGTGGTGGGGTTCCAAGTGGAATAGGTGGGTGGCCACCAAAATCCACCTAGATCAGTCCTCACCACTTAGGAAGAAATGGTCCCCATTGTTTTTAGTGCCTCCATGAGATGGGGAAACTTTTCTTGAACTTAGTCCCTGGTGAGGCACTTGTCTTGGTGCAAGAGTTGGCCAGCTTAGATGACCTGATATAGTTGGATCTTTTGCTGGCAAGCGTTCTTGACTTGTGTGCCCATAATCTGATCAGTTGTTGCATGTTCCTGACAATGATTTTTTTCAGTGCTCGATAATCAAAGCTGAGCCTCCAAGTCCCATCTTTCTTTTCTACAAGTACAATCGAGCTCCCACAAGGTGAGGAACTTGTCTGGATGTGCCTTTTTTGTAGAAACTCAAGGATTTTCTGTATGAGATCTTCATTTTCCAAAATGGAGCGATGATATATTGATCTATTGGGTATAGGTTCTCTAGGAGTCAGATCGATCGAATGCTTGACCTTACAGTGTAAGGGTACCCTTGTGGGTGACGAGAAGATGTCTGTGTATTTTTCGATGACCATATCCACTTTCTTTTGCTGCATGGAGGAACCCTTCTTGGGGGCCATAGATGTGGCTACAATCTTCCCTTTACTTTGAGAATGAATCAGAAAGAAAACAAATTTCCCAGTCTGGAACATAATCTTATTGCATTGCTTAGTAGAGATCAAAGAGATGGCGATAGGTGAGGCTACCTCCGGTATCCTGTATAACTTACTACCTAAACAAATATTAACAAAGCGGAGTCTAGATTCATATATAGAATGTCACTTCCATAAGTATGGTTGTCCTAATAATACATCACACACTTCAAGAGGAGCAACATCAGATAGTACTGCATCCGTGAAGGGCTTGATGCTATAGGGAAGGTGGCACAATTGGTTGACATAGAGATCTCATCCTTGGTGAAACCACCCAAAGATGTACATTTGCATATGTGTTTTAGTTGGTAGGCCCAGCTACTTCACGAAATCTACTAAAATGAGGTTTGTTTGGCTCTTGCTGTTGACAATGAACTACAATGGAGAACCCTTCACCCACATTTGTGATTGTAATAGGTGTTCCCCTTCCTCTAGATCTTCAAGCTCAATATTTTGGATCTTGGTGGTGGCCATAGTTGGACTTGGCTCCACTTCAATGATCTTCTTCCACTTGTCATTTTCCTTGTCGGGTTCTAACTCAGAGTTAGAACATGTGTCTAACTCGGAAGCCTTTAGCTTGGCCATGAGTCACTGCATGGCCCGACACTCACTTATGTTGTGAGTGGAACTCTTATGGAGCTCACACAACCTTCCCGTGTCCTTATTATCTTCATAGTGTTGTTTATTTCTTGTAGCTTCGACAGGTTACCTTGGGTTTCCTTTTCTTTGGAGTCGTAGATCCAAAGTCTCATTTTTCTATTTAAACTTTCGGTCAATATTGACAGCATATCGGTACGTTGTGCTGAGCGAATAGATGTCCAAGAACTCTATATCATCTTGGATGTCCCTGTGTAGGAAATAACAATACTTGATTACCAAATGTTTCTCAAAATCCTTGATACCTAACTTCGTTCAAAAGATATGAAAAACATTGTTAAACCTCAACACGTCTTGGTCCCTTCCCTGCCTTAGCGTGGTCCACTTTATGTATTTTTTGTCATAGCTCCCGAAAGGGTAGTACTGATCCTTGAGGGTGTCCTGGAATGAATCCCAATTTTTTGTGGATGAAAATAGTGAGGGTGTACTTTTGTCCTTATTCTTAGAATAGGTTTCCCACGAGTCCTTGGCATGGTGGGCAGCTATGAGAAGTAAAAAATTAATATTTTCCCGCCTGGAAAAATCATGAAAAAAAAATATCCTTCTAGCATATTTAACCATTTATCTACATCATTCGCATCTAACTGACCCTCAAATATGGGGAAATCAAACTTAACTTGTACCTTCAAAGGTGTGGCACTTCTAGAGTAGCTGCTAGAAGGAGATGTGTCACCCTTCAATAGCCACTAAAGGATCTGGGAAAAGTTTTCCATCATCGTGTTCCTCTATCGCCCGAGGGCTTCTTCAAGAATTATTCTAAAAGGATCTCCTGCCACATATTTCCTCTCTTGCGCCATGAGAGGCCATAGGGATTTGTGAGGCTGGTCTTGCAAACGTTTGACCATTTCGAGCCCTAACTCCTTATATCTCGACCTCAATGGGGACATGGAAAGAAAAGCAAAGAAAGGGCGGACCGCTCTAATACTACTGATTTGAACTTAAACAGGAATGCAAAAAATTACATATATAACCATAAATATAGAGATGTAGCAGAAATAACACTTCATTTCATTAGTATCAAATACTAAAATATGCTTACAAACAGAATGGAAATAACACTAGCTCGGGTGATGGTAGCTTATCTTTGAGAAGAGATGTGGCGAATACATGCCTCTAAATTGTGTCACAATGGGACTCGATGGCCTATTTATTGTTGAGACATAATGGAAAACCTTAAACATCCATAAACCTAACCTTAGGAGATGAAACACCAAAACTATGGGCCTCGTTTGGGTAAAATGGTACATCAACTTCCCGGGGTCGTAACTTTGGCATACGATCTTCGTTTTACATGCACAATACCTTGTTAGAAATATCTATATGACGAATCCAAATTCCAAGTGTATAACATTAGTTGATAACCCTTTATGGCCCCAATTGTAAGAAGAAATTCCGTTTAGGGCCTCAAAATGGCTCCGGAAGTTCAACACCTGAAAAACTGCCAAAAATAGTAAATTGTGCTACAATTAAGGAAACTAAAAAAATGAAAGAGGCAGTCTAGGGGGTCTAAGTGGAGAAGGTGGGTGGCCACCAACATCTAACTGGGTTATTCCTCCCCCTTAAGAAGCAATGATCCAGATTGGGTTGAGTGCCTCCATGAGATGGGGAAACTTCTACTGAACTTGGCCCTTGGTGAGCCACTTGCCTTAGTGTAGGAGTTTGTGAGCTTTGACGACCTGATATATTTGGATCTTTTGTTGGTGAGTGTTCTGGACCTGTGTGTCCATAATCCAATCAGTTGTGGCCTATTCCTGAAAGTGATTTTTTTCAGTGACCAATAATCAATATAGAGCCTCCAGGTTCCATCCTTCTTTTGTACAAGTACAATCGGGCTCCCACAAGGTGAGGAGATTGGTTGGATGTGCCATTTTTGTAGAGACTACTATATTTAACCTCTAATCTCTTCATTTTCCAAAATGGAGTGATGAAATATCAACCTGTTGGGTAGAGGTGCTCATGGAGGTAGATCAATCAAATGCTTGACCTTACAGTTCAAGGGTACCCATGTGGTTGAGGAGAAGATGTCCTTGTATTCTTCGAAGACCACATCCACTTGCTTTGGTTGCATTGAGGAACCCTTCCTAGTGGCCAAGTTTGTGGCTATGATCTTCCCCTTAATTTGAGAACAAATCAGAAAGAAAACAAATTTCCCAATCTAGGAGATGATCTTACTGCATTGCTTAGTAGAGATGAAAGAGATAGCGGTAGGCAGGGCTACCTTTGGTATCTTGTATAACTTACTACCAAAATAAATAATAATAGAGTGGGGTTTAGAATCATATACAACATGTTGCTTCCATAAGTATGGTTTTCCTAATAATACATCACAAACTTCAAGAGGAGAAACAACACAAAGTACCTCATCTGTGAAGGGTTTGATGTTGTAGGGACGTCGACACTATTAGCTGACATGGAGATGTTGTCCTTGGTGAAGCCACTCGATGGTGTATGGATGTGGATGTGTTGTAGAGAGTAGACCCAGCCACTTCATGAACTCTACTCAAATGAGGTTATTTTGGATCCCACTATTGACAATGAATTGTAGCAGAGAACCCTTCACCCACATCTGTCAGTGGAATAGTCATTCCCCCTCCTCTGGATATTTAGGCTCAATCCTTTTTATCTGTGTGGTGGCCATAGTTTCACTAGGCTCTAGATCAATGATCTACTTCGATTTGTCATTCCCCTTGTCGGGTTTTGTCTTATATTCAAAACATGCATCTGACTAGGAAGCGTTTAGCTCGGCGACCAGTGATTGCGTGGCCTGACACTCACTTATGTTGTGAGTGGAGCTCTTATGGAAGTCACTGTGACTTTTTCGTGTCCTTATTTATCTTCATGGTTTTTTATTTTCTTGTGACTTCGAGGGGTTATCATGGGTCGCCCTGCCTTTGCTTTTCCCTTTGATCTACGGTTTGGAGATGCCTTTCCCTCGCTTTGGATTCGTAGATCCAAAGCCTCATTTTTGTTTAAAATTTTGCTCAATATTAATAGCATATTGGTACACTGTGCCAAGCGAGGAGATGTCCAAAAACTCCAACTCATCCTGGATGTACCTTTGTAGGAAATCATGGTACATGAGTACCAAATGTTTTCCAAAATCCTTGATACCCAAATTCGTGCGAAGGGTATGAAAAAAATTGGTAAACTACGGCACATCTTGCGACCTTCCCTACCACTACATCATCCCTATATGTATTTTTACTCATATCTCTTGACAGGGTAGTACTCCTCCTTGATTCCATCTTGGAACGAAACGCAAGTTGGTGTAGGTAAAAATAGTGAGGGTGTACATTCGTCATTATTCTCAGAGTAGGTTTCCCACTAGTCCTTGATGTGGGGGGCGACTTTGAGAAGTGCAAAAGTAATCTTTTCCCGGCTCAAAAAATCATGAACAGGAAAATATCCGTATATTATATTTAACCATTTACCTGCGGCGTCTGCATCTATTTGGCCTTTAAATATGGGGTTGTCAAAGTTAACTTCTACCTTAAAAGGTGTGGTGCTTCCAGAGTAGCTACTGGAAGGAGATGCATCGCCCTTGGGTAGCTGCTGAAGGATCTAGGAAAAGTTGTCCATCATCGCATTGCTTTGTAGCTCGAGGGCTTTGTCACACAATATTTTGAAAGGATCTCCCGCCCCCTCGTATTTCTTCTCTTTTTCCATAAGAGGTCGTAGGGATTTCTGAGGCTAGTCTTGCAAAGGTTCGACCAATTCGAGCACTAACTCCTTATCCCGACATCATTAGGGACATGCAAATAAAAATAGAGAAGAGCAGACCACCCTAATACCATTGATATGAACTTAAATAAGAATGCAACAAATTATAGAGCTATACATAAATATAGAGATGCGGCAAATATTACACTTCATTTCATTAATATCAAATACTAAAATATGCTTACAAACAAAGTGGAAATAAGACTAGCTCGGTCGATGGTATCTTATCTCTGAGAAGAGATGTGGTGGATACATGCCTCAGAACTGTGTTACAATGAGGCTTAGAGGCCTATTTATTATTGAGTTACAACATAAAACCATAAACATCCAAAAGGCTAACCCTAGGAGATGAAGCACCAAAACTATGGGCTTCGTTTGGGTAAATTGGTACATAGAATTCCCAAGGTCGTAAATTTGGCATATGATCTCCGTTTGACACACACAATACCTCATTAGAAGGATCTATCTGAGAACTAAAACTTGAAAATTTCCAACATCATTTGGGGGCCTTGTTACAGATCCATTTGGGCGCATCAAATCCCAACATTCAGATCAGTTTTATAGGGCTCTTCAAACCCTAAGTTTAGTTGTTTCATGCCATAAACAAGTCAACCCTTTGAATGCCTCCTTCCCAGATAGTTTCATGACTTGAAGACATCTAGAAATTTCCTCTAGAGGGACCAACGTAGGTAAGCCCTTATGAAGGTGTGTTGCAGAGCTACTAAGTCCACTGCCAAGGTGCTTTACACAACACTTAGGCTTCATTTTACCTGTGCTAGGCGAGAATGAGTGAAATTCACATAGGGTTTGGGGAATATTCTTATATTTTGGAGTCATCTAGAAGTTTTCTTGTCTTATCAACTCCTATGAGCTCAAAAATGCATGAGGAATGAGTTAAGGATCATCCTATCCTCTCATCCCTTCCTCCATGGAACTAATTCTAAGTATGGAAGGCCATTCAGTGTCACCATTAATGACAAAACCTCCTTCATCTTCCTATAAATTGACCACTCATCTAAGTGACCAAGAGCTAGATTATGTTGAATTGTAATGAGATAATGTTGCTATGAGACTTGACTTTGGAGAAAATAATGTGATGCCACAAGCTTGTCTTTCTTTTGATGTGATGTGGATGGGATCCAAGCTGCAGGAATGAATTTGAATCAAACACTGATGGTTGTAATTCCTTCGTCTATCTAATAAAGTGTTTGAACCTTTTTACATATGATGTGTTCTTTTATAATGCTTATATGTATGAATTTCTTCTGATTCCTTTCATTTATATTCAATGAATCGTATGCTTTGCTTGGTTTTCATCTTCTGTTGTGTTGACAGGGTACTTTTCTAGCGGATTAAATACAAGAAGGAGCGATGGGATTGATATAAGGGAGATGGGAGGAAATTGGAACTATAGGTAGGCCTTCTATCCTCTCTTCTTATCTATTTCTTATAGAGAAAGTCTAAAACACTTTAAACTATTGTTCTAGGCACAACTACTTGTCTAGTGAATTAGTATTTATCCATAGATGCTAAATTCTTCAAAACAAATTGGTGACTCCACTGAGGAAGAATTATCTTTCCTAGTAGCTTATCCACCTCCTAAGACATCCTTGTAGACTCTATTTGTGTTCATAGATTGTAATTCAGATATTTACATTGAAAATTGGTCAAAACTATGTCAACTTTCCTCTTGAAAAGGCTTACTATCACCAGCACAGGCTTGTGAGGGACATAGTGCGTTACAGAGCATCCCTGGCTTAGGGATAGTGTTCTGAAGTGCACTGTCTCCCACGCTGGGCTGCGCTGATCCTCCTAGGATTAGTTTCCCACCTTTGGAAAGAGTTTTTGCCAAATTTTCTCTGTTTGATTGTTTGCTGATTGATCAATCAATGTTATGTCTCAGAAAATGAGTGTTTATCTCTTGGTCTAGCCCGACTTTGATTGGATTGATTAATATTTCTTCATATTTTATTTGTCATTATCGAACAATAGTCAAAGTTTGGATATAATTGATTCATTTTCATTCGAAAGAAAGTGCCTTAAAGTCTTCTCTTCCTTCGAATCTGAACTGTTGTAAAAGTATTCGTTCATATAAAAGATTGATTGATTGTATGTGCATATTTCATTTTTGTTCGTATTCACATTAAGGGAATCAAAAAGAAATACATGCATGTTGCATTGAAAAAATTTGTGTGTGTGATAAGGAATAGTGTAGGGAAATTGCATTTTGATTGTGCTCTTTGCTCTTTGATCAAAAGAAATATGGTTGCTCTATCCCTAAGTAGCTAGGATTTTCATTGTTAAATTGAATGGAATGAATGCTTATCATGATAGTTTCATTCCTAGGAATTTAAAAATAAATCATGTGGTAAACTTTAAAGGCAAATTCCTAAGAAAGATCAACTTAAAATAAATATCAATTTACCTAATGGAGCATTGTCATTAACGAGAACATTTAGTGGTTCTAGGCTAGAGATGTGTCCCAGTGTTGTAAAACAAAGAAGATGTTGCTAACTTGTCTGCAATACATCCCGATTGTGATACCTCATTCCACGGATGTGAGTATATCATGGCTCATCCACGTACCTTTGGGTATATAGGGCAGTGTTACAGTACGTAAAGTATATGGGAATGCTCTCACTGTGTGGTTTTGCATTAGACAATGCTTATATGGACTGGGCCTCCACGTACCTTTAGGTAGATATGGGAGGACAACTCTAGGTTTCTATACATCCTTAAGTAACCGAGTCAACCTCCTTTTAAACTGTGATAGACCAAACACAACATTCGGGGAGATTGCCTGCCCATACTTCTTGGTTCGCCAGGAGGTATTCTTCAGTTCATAGTTGCTTGGTAAACCTTTTGCCTAGTATACCCATTTTTGTTTATTTCTTTTTTGATAATAAAATTAATCAGCAATTGTGGAGGAACATCAACCCATACCCCGTTGTTCGTGAAGAATAGCTATCAAACCACCTTTGCCTCCGAAAGTGACACCAATTCGAGCAAAGCGATCTCGCTTAACTGAGTCTAGTACATCAAGAACTCCTAGTTCTTCATTTGAATTACCTGAATAATCTATTTTGGTAAGTACTGAGACTCCAGTTACTCCAACTATTTCTGGCCCATCTGTTTTTGAAGAAGAAGTTTCACAATTACCTGAGGACATTAGCATTGATCCTAATGAAACAGTAATTGAGGTTGTTCAACAACAAGTTGATCCTCAACTTGAAATTGCTCAACAAGAAAGTACTTCTGAACTTGAATCAGTTCAAACAGAAGTTAATCCAGAATCTATCCCAGTTCAAACAGAAGTTACATATGAAACTAAAGTTGTTCAGGAACCTCTTTCTAAAACTATTTTTCATTTACCCGAACATATGGAATTCGAATTTGAACATTCAGAAGTTGTTACTTTACCGGAACACGATCAGCCGGTTACCCCTCAGACATTAGTAACTATTGAAACTTCAACCTCATCAACACCGAAAATCTTTTACGGACCTCACGGTGAAGTTCTTCCTGTAGGTTTAATTTCTATATAGGAGGAATTGGAAGAAGATTCCACACTTGGAACCCCATTTCACTTTGGAACTGGGCTTTATCTTTACCATAATACCCCTGATTTTTTCACTCCATTTGATCCTGCCTTTTTTCAAGTAGCCGTTGATTATTTAAGACAACTTTTGGGTCAGTTAACTATCGCAGAAAAATCATCAACATCTCATATTGTATCATCTGATGTAGCTGCAGCATAATATTCTGTTGTAACCTCTTCGATGTTTTCTACCACACCTGAGTCGCACCTATATGGTGAATCATCTGTCCTGGTTGGTTACCAATCATTGTCTGGAACCCACTTAGGGGTTGCTTCTACACTATGGCCATCACTCATGTCCTCAAACAAAATTTTACCTGGTTCTTCTCTAATGGGAACTCAACAGTTTGCTCCTGCATATCAGTATCAAGTTGGGCAATTTCGTCAACAAAGACCTATGTATCCATTAAATACTAGATTTCCACCATATGGAGAGCAATATGCTTATTCACCGTATCCTCCTTATTTCGGAGGACTACCATATGGTAATATCCCACAGTATTCAGGTCAATATGGAATTATAGTTTTTGAATGGCAACCAACAATGCTAGTTCAACCAAGGCTTGTGTATCCAACACAACCAATGCAAACTGTATCAGTTATTCCTACTACACATGTTGTTACTAATGTACCATAGTCACAAGTTCAAACTGTTGTATCTCAACTGGTACAAACTGATCCTTCTCCCTTGTAACCACAAGTGTCAGGTCAAGAAGTTCAAGTTCCTCAAGTTGTTGTACAACAACCACTTGTTTCTGGAATTCAACAACAAACTCAAGTTAGTATACCCTTATCTGGACTGACCCAGGCTTACACTGGTATAGTTTATTCACAACCTGGCCAACATTTCATTATTGGAAAACAACAACCATTAAATCAACAATAGTTGTACCAAAAACAACAATAATTGATTCAACAACCGTGGAAGCCTCAATTTCAAAAACCTCAATTCCAGCAATTCCAACCCCAGTTTGGACTTGTTTCAGAGGCCCAACCTGGTTTTAGTCAATCTCAAGCTTACCAAGGTCCTAGTCAACAAGGCTTTGTAGGTTATGGACAACCACACATTCAACCTGGTTATCAACAACCACCTTATACTAGTTTTGTTCAACAACCATACCAAGGTTACCAAATGCAAATCCCATATGTCGGTATGTAAATACCTATTTCTCAAACAATTCCATCATATCTTGGGTATGCTCAATGTGACTTAAATCGACAATTTCCATTTGTAGAAACTTTATAATTACCAGATTTAAAGCGGCTCACGAATGATCCAATCTTATATGCACCATGGTGGCCGATAATTCCACATAAGTTACCATCTAACATTCCAAAATTTAACGGAAATCCTGGAGAATACCCATCAAATCATATCATGACCTTTCATTTGTGGTGTTCATCAAACTCCTTAAATGATGATTTGGTTAGACGTCATCTTTTCCAAAGAGCACTTACTGGTCCAGCTACTAAATGGTACATGGAATTACCAAGAGCTTCTTTCGATAATTTTACCACTTTAGCCACTACATTTTTGACCCACTTCCAGTTACCTATCAGATACAAGACTATAATGGAACTCATAACCAACTTTTAATAGACTACTGCTACCCATATATTATATCATATTCATGAGTGGCGGCGTCATCATCGAATGGTTAAGGCATATGTTCCTGATCAGCTTTTAGCTAAGTGGTTCATAAAATCCTTGTTGCCATCAATCACCGAGGATGTGGAAAAAGGTGGATTTGTCATAGAAGAGCAAATTATTGCTCGTGCCCAATACTTAGATTTTATTTACACACAATTAGGCATGCTTTATGATAAAATTTCCAATGCACCTTGACTATCTTTCGCTGTTCCCCCTCCTCCACAATCGAGTAAGGACTCTCATGCTGACGATGGTGTGATCGGTTCTTCAAGCACGCAAATAGTAGCAAGGCCATCTGATCAAACTCTTTCTATTTCCAATAAAACTACCAATGCATCAGAAAATACTCTTGCCTTCGATATTAATGTCGTGTCATTTGACAAAGGAAAAAATCCAAAGCAACTAGGGAGCAAGAAAAAGGGGAAAAACAAAAAGAAACAAGAAAATTCCCCTCCAAAGAAATCATCTGATTCCTCTACTTCGGTAAGGAAACATCGTTATCCATGTCTAATCTGTAATGACGAGCATTTTATAAGAGATTATCCACACTGCTCCTAGGTCTCTAAACTTTTAAAGACTTCAAACACATCAACAGTGTTCACTGATCCATTTCCAACCCTGGAAACACATTTGGTTAAAATAGACCCTGCTTCCACATCCCAAGTGCTCATGTTATCCATCACAAATCCACAAATCAAGTTTTGGTGTCAACGAGAAGCAAAGATTATGGAAATTCGTCGTCATCGTCGAATAATCAGGCCACTGATCAACCTAATCCTTCAACTTCAGCTTCATATGAAGTTGTTCCACCCATTGTATCTGAATTGACAATAAAACCACCAAAGGGAGTTGTGCATAAATCAACATTCAACTCTTGGGCTTGAGCACTTCAAAATTATAACATAGTGGAATATCTTTCTCAATCACCTTCTAATATGTCGACACTCAAGGTGTTGCAAAACTATCCCTCCCAAAAGCAGGCTTTACTGTCAGAAATAGGCAGAATAGATCCTACAGATTCAAATCTTGTGGTTTTCAACCATGTGGGATATAAATCACAATTACTGGTGCAATTAGCTTTCCTAATCCAAGTAAAAGCTCTCAATAAGAATGTTCATCGAACTATTATTGACGAGGGGGTGTCTAGTTGCATTATATCCATGCGCTGCTGGAAAAAACTTGGTTCACTGCTGTTGTCATGATCACGAACCACGTTGAAATCTTTTGATGGAAGAACATATACTCCATGTGGGATTTTGAGTAAACTGCAAATCGAACTAGGGAGCAAAACAATTACTGTTGAAGTGGAGGTAGTTGACAAACCCCTCGATTACAAAATTTTACTGGGAAGGCCTTGGGTATATGCTATGGCTACTATGGTTTCCATGTACTTTCATACTATTGCATTCCCTTTTAAGGGTGGAATCATAGTCATTAATCAACTAGCCTTCTTTGCCAATAGTTAATAGGCTACGGGAAGCATTCCATTGGTACACGGACTCCCGCTGTCACTTCAAAGTGTTGCAGTAGGCCTCTTTAAAGATCCTTCCCTAATGGGTACTTTTACCCTACCATCACCATCTGATTTGGCGGAAGTGGAAAGAGTAGAGACTTGCAACGTGATTTCCTCCACCTCACCTAGTTTTAGGAGGATTACCAACAAAATTGAAGTTGATAGTAATATTGAGGTGATGTCGTTAAGCCCCATTGAATCATCATAGAAATCAATATTTTGGGCTTTTGTGGCAAACCAAAATCCACACTCGACAATTGTATGGGTAGATTGGTCGTTAGAATATGGTACCTCTTTGGATCCTTTTCCACGTATACATTCTACGGATGTAGGAATCATCCAATCAATGATGATAGGAGAGGAACCATGGGAAGATTATCATCATTGCTCCCATCTTCTAGATGACATTAAATATTATTCAAATGAACTAAACCACCCATTAGTCATTGATTTCCTATCGAATTTAGTTTTCATAGACACAATCGAATCTAAACGAAACCTATCAAAGATTGAAGAAATGATTTCTATTAATATTTCGACCAAGCCTAATGTTGTAGATAACATTCATGTCAGAAAATCTTGTTCTCTATTGGAACTTGATAATTACCATGCCCTTTTCTGTGAATTTAGAGATATTTTTGAATGATATTACGAGGCGATGCCAGGCATTGGCTCTAGTATTGTTGAACACGAAATTGAAATGTACCCTGATGTCAAGCCAGTTTGACAGCGACTTCGACCTGTTCATCCAAAGAAAGTTGTTGAAATTAAAGCAAAATTTGAAAAACTTTTGCGGGTTGGTTTCATTTACCCTATTCCTCTTACTGACTGGGTTTCCAACATTGTTCCTGTCATGAAAAAATAAGAAACAATACGAGTGTTTGTCGATTATAGGGATGTAAATCAGGCATGTACAAAGGAAAATGATCCTACTCCTTTTATCGACCAGAATATTGATGAATGTGCCAGATGCGAAATATTCTCATTTATGGATGGATTTTCCGGTTACAACCAAATCAATATACACCCACAGGACCAATCGAAAACAACCTTTATTTGTCTATGGGGCACATTCGCCTATAGGAAACTCCAATTCATTTTGAAGAATGATGGGGCTACATTTTAGAGGGTAATGAATTATTCCTTCCATGACATCAAGCACATTTTTCAACCTTACCTTGATGATTTACCTACTCATTCACGGAAGCGGGCTGATCACCAGCAACATTTGAGAGTAATATTTTTACGGTGCCGACACTACAAGATTTGACTCAATCCACACAAATGTGTGTTTTGTGTTGGTTCTAGTCACTTGCTTAGATTTGTAGTGTCTCAAGAAGGGATTCGACTAGATCCATTAAAGGTTTAGGAAATTTTTGATTTGCCTCCACCTTCAAATCTTTTACAATTACAGAGACTCCAAGGGAAAGCCAACTTTCTGAGGAGGCTCATTCTTAATTACACTAAAATGGCTAAAAGTTTTTACATGTCTTTTGAAAAAGGAGATACCCTTTCATTGGGATTAGGTCACGCAAGCTTCCTTTGATGCTCTTAAAGATACCCTAATTAGAGCTTCATTAACGTATTCTCCAAATTACCAAAATTACTATTACCTGTATCTCGCCGCTGTAGATACAACCATTGGCATGGTTTTAGTCCAGGAAGAAAACAGGATTGAACATCCTATTTATTATGTGAGTTATAATCTCAATGATACAAAAAGTAAGTACTCTTATGTCAAAAAACTAGCTTTGGAAACTGTCCAAGTTGTTCAAAGATTTTGCCATTATATCCTGTTACAGAAAACAATTGTCATTTCAGATTACAACCCTATGACATACATTTTGTCATGTCAATTGTTGGGGAGAAAATATTCAAAATGGATAGTTATTCTATAGGAATTTGATTTAGAATTCATCAAGTCTAAGTCAAAGAAATATCTAGTTTTCCCTGAGTTACTATGTGATCTTCCCTCGACCTCCATCGATTCAACATCCGAACCATCAATTTTGGATGAGTCTCCGTTTCTAATTTCTTCATCTCACGCCTGGTATGGAGATATATTGATTTATCTCCAAACCCAAAATTTCCGACAAGATACCTCTCACTTGAAACAACGATGTATTCATTACCAAACTAAAGATTATCTGATCATTGGCGACACACTTTACCATCGTCGTATCGATATGGTTTTATGGAGGTCCCTCATGCATGAGGAGGCCGAGAAAGCATTGAATGATTGCCATTCAGGTGCCTGTGGTGGACACTTATCTGGATATGCAACCACACAAAGGATTCTTTGTGCTGGTTACTTCAGGCCAACTATATTTAAAGACTGTATTATTGCTGTCAGACGTTGTCATGCATGCCAGATATATGACTGAAAAACCAGATTACCACCTGTACTATTGCATCCAGTCATTGTTGTTGGCCCATTTTCCAAATGGGGCATTTGACTTTATGACATGTAACCCCACCTCGGCCGAGGGGCCTGGGTATATTATAATCGTCATTGACTATTTTACCAAATTGGCCGCGACGATGCCAACATTGAACAACAATGGCGAAACGACTGCTCTTTCCTTTTTTAACCATGTGTTTTCCCAGTTTGATGTACCACAAGCCATAGTTACAGATCATGGGTCGCATTTTTGCAATCACATGATGGCTGCGTTAACTACTAAGTTAGGACTATCACATGATAGTTCTACCCCGTATTACCCGCAAGTGAATGGACAAGTTGAGGCCATCCACAAGGTCCTAAAGTGGATGTTCCAAAGAATGATATGGGTTCATAAACGAAACTGGCACTTAATCCTATACTTTTCCTTGTGGGCATATCAAACCTCAGTGAGAAATGCAACTGGATTTACTCCCTCTCAGTTGGTGTATGGTTTGGAAGCAATCTTACCGATACAATGCGAAATTTCATCGCTCAAACTCGCGATTAACCTGTTATCTGGCACTTCTGAAGAAGAAATGTGTTTCCTGGAATTAAACCATCTGGATGAAACCTGTCGTGATGCCCCATTGGCTAACAAAGTGCATAAGAAATGTATTAAGGTGAAATATGATAGGAATGTAAAGCCGTGTATCTTCTCAAAAGGAGACCTGGTCTTGCTTTACGATCAGGAAGCTGATAAACTTGGAGCAGGGAAATTTGAACCAATGTCGATGGGTCCTTATGTTATCAAGCGTGTTCTGGCAAAAGGAGCCTACAAGTTAGTAGATTATGATGGGATTCCATTGTCACAGCCCCGAAATGGGCTGTACCTCAAACATTACTATGCTTGATTAAGTGTACTCATTGTATATATGCTTTCATTGCATGTGTGTGTGTGTGTCTTTTAGATATTTTTATCTGGTTAGTAATCCACTTTGCATTTTTTGTAGATGTCAGAGTCTTCAAAACCTTTTGTTGGTTATGCTGATGGTGCTAGTCATAGTACGTAGAATTTGTCTTTTGCAACATGGGCAATTTTCTCTCCAAGTGGTGAGTTAGTGAGTTTTGAAGGGATTTGTATCGATCGATCGACGAACAATATTGCTGAGTATAGCATGTTGATTTAACTACTCTCTAATGCCATTTCACTTGGCATTTGCTGAATCATCGTTAGGTTGGACTTGCAACTCGTTGTACTACAACTAACAAACATTTATACTGTCTGAAATCCAACAATTTTTTGTATGTTCCTTAGAGTTCGTATTTTGGAAAGATGTTTTGAACACATTCAATATTAACATATTTCCATAAATCTTAACACATTAACTGATTCTCTAGCGAATTATGTGTTAAATAGACATTTGCGACATATGTAAAAGTAATATTTTCAATTCACATCATCGGTTGAATAGGATTGCATATAACCATAAAAAACTCTGAAAGTAAAATAGATAGGTTTTTTAAAAGTTTTTACAAAATTTGTGCCCAAGACACATTTGGTCATTTGACCCAAAAAACTCAACAATGCATACAAAATATCCTAAGTAGATCTGGTGGTGCTCATGATAACAAGTCACAGCCTGTGCTATCATGCGCAAAAGCCTAGCCCAACGGTTAGGAACGCCAATAGTGTGGCGTTGTAGCCTCATAGGTAACTCCTTGATCCAAATATTTAGAATGGCAAGGGTTAATCCCTTTATGTGATCCTGCAACTCTACTAAGGTCTCGGCCAAATCCAAGTGCTGGAGAATTGCTCTCTCGATGTTTCTCTGCGCTGGCCCACCTGCAACCTGTTGGCATACTGAAGGTCGAACAGTACCCACATCTGTATGCGTAAGAGTAATTTTAGTTTAGTCTTGGAAACATTAAACAACACAAAAAACATGTAGAAACTTGAAAAATCAAAAAATAGTTTGGTCAAACAACTTACCCATAGCACCCCATTGTGCTCCAACTACTATAATCAAATCTGGATCTCCACGATAATCCATCCCTGAATATGGATGCTTCTCGATAACAACATGTTGTCGCACAATCCGGCTGAAAAATGCAGAGGAGAAAATAATTGTTGACTGACCAGCATGTCGAGCCATCAATTCAACCCACCTCTGCATACCTGGATCTCTAGGACCAGCCAAACCCAGTGATACATGATGTGGTTGCATCAATGGGATTTTCTCTAAGGCAAAATCAATCAAGATCAAACCATAGCAGAAATTCTTTGTCTTATGAATTTCTACCTTAGTCATTTGTTCTTTCAGTAGTGAAAGTACAACCTCACACCATTTGAAAACTTTTGGCTCTAGACAGTCCAGTGCATACTGCATATAAGATCTATTCACCAGATGTAGTTTCACACTACCAGCCAATTTTGCAATCGTAAAGACGATCATTCTTAAAGACAAATCACTTACATCCACAGTGTTTACTTTCCCATCCCTGCTGGGTTGTGTACCTGGCCGACAAAACTGTTTGATGTAATCTCTCACCGATTCATCTGCACGGGAAAATCCAAAAAGTGAGATGGGGGCACCTTGCCTCGACAATTCGATAAGAAAGTAAATATCCTCAATAGTAATAGGGACCATCTTGTCCCTAATGTGAAATGTATGATTTTTCGCATCCCATGTACGAACAAGGAACTACAATAGTTCTATTTCTTGCCTCATTCTGGACAACTTAAAGTATTTGAGTAACCTGCAATTCCTGAGGGCCTCAATTGTACTCAGGTTATTTAGGGAACCATGTCTTGTTCTTCATGCTCTCTTTCTCACCATGTAATCAACATTTTGATCCGATGAAAGCCTGAAACACAATCGTAAGCTAAATTAAGATCCTTTCCATGCAAAAAACAAGGCAAATTTTGAAGCAAATAGCTAAAGCCAACTTGGGAAATGTGCTCAGCGTAGCTTAGACACAAAGACATTGCGTTGCAGAGCATCTAGCCTTCTATTTGGGTACTCTTCAGCATAGCTTTCTATGTGGAGCCTGCGCTGATCCTAGGGAAAAAAATGAAACCCTAGGGGCCCCAAAAAACCCTAAAACTTCCATGAAATGACAAAAGAATGAACTAAAAATAAAGTAGATAGGTTTAGTTCCAACTTGGTCTGGATGGCTCAAGAAATGGTCCGCAGAATCTTTCGCAATCAGTTGGTGAAGTTTGAGGTAAAAACTGAGCTCGGAGCACAAAACTGGATGGTAAGTTCCAAATGGTAAAGATGATATGGTAAAAACTTGTTTTATGGTTATTCCATGTTAATTAATCGACTAAACATTTTGCCTATTTTTTGTTGTGAAACAGATATTTTTAATCCATTTGGTGATGTTTTGAGTAGGTTTACAACTGACTTGCAGAATTCAACATGCTCGATTGTAAGTTGTAATGTTGACCACAAAGCACACTTTCATCTCTTTTTCGATCTTTTTTAAAAACGAAAAAGGAACCCCCTTGGAGTCCTCTTTAAGCTCTTTTCAAACTCTCTAAACATGAAAACATTTTCGAGTGCTTGTCCTTTCTAACTTGTTAATGGATTGGAAATGATATCTCTCTTGTATTATTTTACGATTTTTTCGGGCTTGACAGATTAATTTACGAAAAATAACTTGTGGAGTTTTCTTTTTGTACCTTTCTAAACTCTCTAAACATGAAAAGGACCAAGTTATCTTTGTCGTTAAACTCATTAAAAACATCAAATAACGACAAATTTGTCCATCTAGACAAGATCGAGTTTCACCTTCGCTAGACTCGTTAAAACATCAAATAACGATAGATTCGTCCGAAGGGTGAAATTATACAACAAGCATATGTTATCCTCCTCAAGCTTGATAAAAATAAAGAGGTACTGGTCAGCAATGACTGGCGAAAATGGAAAAAGGGGAAAACCACTTTATGGTAGTAGGTCACTCTTGAACATGACACTTTCACTCCATCACCATGACTATGTGGGTTGGGTTATTAGCTTGATGGTTATCACACCGTTGGTCTATCATACCATCCATTGCTTTGTTTTGGGTCAATG
Organism: Pinus taeda; assembly: GCA_000404065.3. Taxonomy (NCBI): domain Eukaryota; kingdom Viridiplantae; phylum Streptophyta; class Pinopsida; order Pinales; family Pinaceae; genus Pinus; species Pinus taeda. Next base: position 199,581 of record APFE030841548.1, on the reverse strand, counting down.
CTACCAATTCATTTTAGTGTCGTCGACATGTTCAAGAGAAGTCATTCAGTCTAAATCCATCTTTTGCAATACCATAAACCTTCATTTTCATGACCGCCATTCCTGAACTTTGTGTCATCGGTCAAATTCCATCTCTAAATCACTACACTCATTTCATGTCGTTGATGTGGAATACATCAAGGTCCTTCTGCGACGAGTTTTTTCTTGTCGACATCAACTCATTATCCAAGAAATTGACTTAGAAACACCCATTGAGTACCTTGAGGCTTGCATGCATCAATGACAGGTTTCTTGCTTTTGGAAATAGGCAGACATCAATGGCCTTCGACCAAAAGACTTTGTATGGTGTTTGACATCAAATCATCTATTCACACCATGCGGAATGTACTGCAGTACCTTGAGGATCATTATCATTATCGATGATTTCTCTCACGTCTGTTAATAGCTTACATCATCCGTTGGTAATTAGATGGTGTCTTCCCATGTTCGACTGCATATCACATATTCACATGGTTAGACTTGTACTAGAGTGAACAGTTGAACGAGATTGAAGACCCTAGATCTAGTTTCATCCATCTGGGCTGCGATGTTAGGAGTACTAAATCATATGTACAATGGCTTTACATTGATAGTCATTCCGATCATGGGTCTATATCTGTAGACGATTGTTTATGTACATGTAATGAAAGTTTATAAGCTGAGCATGGGTATGCCTTCCCTCAGCAATTCATCTAAAATCAAATATCATGATATATGTATTGTAATTGATGCAGGTCATCTTCCACTTGAATACCTCTTCATCACATCGTAAATCATTTCATTCGACATTGGCATTTTTCCGATTTGATGCTTTAGGGGGGAACTATTACAGATCCATTTGGGCACATCAAATCCCAACATTTAGATCAATGTTTTAGGGCTCATCAAACCCTAAGTTCTGTTATTTCATGCCCTAAACAAGTCAACCCTTTGAATGCTTCCTTCACAGACAATTTTATGACTTGAATACATCCAAAAATTGCCTCTAGATGGACCAGCACAGGTAAGCCGTTATGAAGGTGCACTGGAGAGCAACTAAGTCCATTGCCAGGGTGCTTTGCAGAGCACTTAGGCTTCCTTTCACCTGCGCTGGGTGATAATGAGTGAAATTCACATAGGTTTGGGGAATATTATTATCTTTTGGAGTCATCTAGAAGTTTCTCTGTCTTATCAACTCCTATGAGCTCGAAAATGGATGAGGAATGAGTTAAGGATCATCCTATCCTCTCATCCCTTCCTCCATGGAACTAATTCTAAGTATGGAAGGCCATTCAATGTCACCATTAATGACAAAACCTCCTTCATCTTCCTATAAATTGACCACTCATCTAAGTGATCAGGGGCTGGATTATGTTGAATTGTAAGGAGATAATGCTACTATGAGACTTGACTTTGGAGCAAATGATGTGATGCCACAAACTTGTTTTGCTTTTGATACAATGTGGATGGGATCAAAGCTAGAGGAATGAATTTCAATCAAACATTGATGGTTGTAATTCCTTCTTCTATCTAATAAAGTGTTTGAACCTTTTTCCATATGATGTGTTCTTTCATAAGGCCTAGATGTATGAATTGCTTTTGATTCCTTTCATATATATTCAATGGATTGTAGGCTTTGATCGGGTTTCATCTTCTATTGTGTTGACAAGGTACTTTTCAAGCAGATTAAGTATGGGAAGAAGCGACGGGATTGATACAAGGGAGATGAGAGGAAAGCGAAACTACAAGTAGGCCTTCTATCCTATCTTCTTATCTGTTGCCTATAGGGAAAGTCTAAAACACTTTAAACTGTTGTTCTAAGCACAACTACTTGTCTAGTGAATTATTATTTATCTGTAGATACTAAATTCTCCAAAACAAATCCAAATGGCCTCAGGTTTCCCAAAAATTTTGTTTAGGGCCTCAAAATGGCTCCAAAAGTTCAAGACCCAAAAAACTGCCAAAAATAATAAACTGTGCTACAATTAAGGAAATTGAAAAACTGAAAGAGACAATGGTGGGGGTACAAGTGGAAGAGGTGGTTAGCCACCGAAATCCAGCTAGATCAGTCCTCCCCCCTTAGGAAGCAATGGTCCCCATTGCGTAGAGTGCCTCCATGAGATGGGGAAACTTCTGCTAAACTTGGTCCCTAGTGAGCCACTTGCCTTGGTGTAGGAGGTGGCTAGCTTTGATGACCCTATATAGTTGGATATTCTATTGGTGAGTGTTCTTGACTTTTGTGTCCATAATCTAATCAGTTGTGTCTTGTTCCTGATAGCGATTTTGTTCACTGCACGATAATCAATGTAGAGCCTCCAAGTCCCATCCTTCTTCTGTACAAGAAAGATAGGGCTCCCATAAGGTGAGGAAATTGCTCTGATATGTCATTTTTGCAGCAACTCCTGGATTTTCCATCTGATCTCTTCATCTTCTAGAATGGAGCGATGATATATCAGCCCCTTGGGTAGAGGCACTCTAGGATTCAGATCGATCAAATGCTTGACCTTACAATGCAAGGGCACCCCTGTGGGTGAGGAGAATATGTCCTTGTATTCTTCCACGACTGTATCCACTTGCTTCTAATGCATGTAGGAACCATTCGTGGGGCCCATGGATGTGGCTATCTAGACTCATAAACAACATGTTTCTTCCACAAGTATGGTTTTCCTAATAATACATCAAAAAGTTCAAGAGGAGCAACATCAAACAATGCCTCATCCGTGAAGGGATTAATGTTGTAGGGAAGGAAACACTAGTAGCTAATGCGGAGATCCTATCCTTGGTGAAGCCACCCGATGATGTATGACTATGAATGTGCTATAGTCAGTAGGCCCGACCACTTCATGACCTCTGCTGAAATGAGGTTCTTTTGGCTCTTGTTGTCGATAATGAACTGCAATGGAGAACCCTTCACCCACATCTGTGAGTGGAATAAGCATTCCCCCTCCATTGGATCTTCGGGCTCAATATTCTGGACCTTCATGGTGGCCATAGTTGCACCAGGTTCTACATCAACGATCTTCTTCCTTTTGTCATTCCCCTTGTCAGGTTTTGACTCACAGTCAGAACATGCATCTGACTCGTAACCCTTTAGCTTGACCACCAGTACCTGCTTGGCCCGACACTCACTTGTGTTATGAGTGGATGTATTATGAAACTCACACCACATTCCCATGCCCTTCTATGTCTTCTTGGTGTTGTTCTTTTCTTGCAGCTTCAGCAGGTAATCCTGTGTCACCTTTCCTTGGTTTTCCCTTTACTATGCGGTTTGGGGGTGCCTTTCCCTTGCTTTAGATTCGCAGATCCAAAGTCTCATTTTTTTTGTTTAAAATTCTGCTCAATCTTGATAGTGTATCAATACATCGTGCTGAGCGAGGAGATGTCTGAGAAATCCATCTCGTCCTAGACGTACCTGTGTAGGTAGCCACGGTACTTGAGTAAGAAATGTTTCTCAAAATACTTGATACCCAACTTCGTGCGAAGGGTATGAAAAAAATTGGTAAACTCTTGAACGTCTTGGTCCCTTCCCTTCTGCAGTGTGGTTCACTTTATGTATTTTTCCTCATGTCTCTTGACAGGGTAGTACTACTCCTTGATGGCGTCCCGAAACGAATCCCAGGTTGGTGCGGCTAAAAATAGTGAGGGTGTAGTTTCGTCCTTCTTCTCAGAGTAGGTTTCCCATGAGTCCTTGACGTGGGGGGCAGCTTTTAGAAGTGAATAATTAATCATTTCTTGGCTGGAAAAATCATCAAAAAAAAAATATCCTTCTAACAAATTTAACCATTTATCTATGGCATGCGCATCTATCTAAACCTAAAATATGGGGTCGTCAAATTTAACTTGTACCTTAAAAGGTGTGGCACTTCTAGAGTAGTTGCTGGAAGGATATGTGTCACCCTTATGTCGTCGATGAAGAATCTAGGAAAAGTTGTCCATCATCGCGTTCCTCTGTCACTTAAGGCCTTCATCAAGCAAGATTTTAAAAGAATCTCCTACACCATCATATGTCTTGTTTTTTGCCATGAAAAGCCATCAGGATTTGCTAGGCTATTCTTGTAAAGGTTCGACTAGTTCAAGACCTAAATCCTTATTTCCCGACATCGTTGGCGACATGCAAAGAAAAAAAGAGAAAGAGTAGACCGCTCTGATACCGCTAATCTAAACTTAAACATGAACAAAACAAATTTCAGATATAACCATAAATATAGAGATGCAGTAGAAATAACATTTCATTTCATTAATATCAAATACTAAAATATATTTACAAAAAAAATGGAAATAAGACTAGCTTGGGTGATGGTACCTTATCTCTGAGAAGAGATGTGGCAGCTACATGCCTCTGAATTGTGTTACAATGAAGCTCAAAGGCCTATTTATTATTGAGACACAATGGAAAACCTAAACATTAAAAAACCTAACCCTAGGAGATGAAGCGCCAAAACTATGGGCACCGTTTGTGTAAATTGGTACATCAACTTCCGGGGGTAGTAGCTTTCGCATACGATCTTTGTTTGATGTGCACAATACCGTGTTAGAAATATCTATCTGAGGAATACAACTTCCGAGTGGCCAACATCAATTAAGCATGCATGTTGGCCCTGATGTTCCCAGAAAATGTCATTTAGGGCCTCAAAATGGCTCCCGAAGTTCAAGACCCGAAAAACTATCAAAACTAAAAAATTGTTCTATAATTAAGGAATCTGGAAATAAAAGAGATAGTAGTGCGGGTCCAATTGGAATAGGTGGGTGGCCACCAACATCGACCTGAATTAGTCCTCCCCCCTTAGGAAGCAATGGTCCCCATGGCATTGAGTACATCCATGAGATCGGGAAACTTTTGTTGAACTTGGTCCCTGGTGAGACACTTACCTTGGTGCAGGAGTTAGCAAGATTTGATGACCTGATATAGTTAGATCTTATACTAGTGTGTGTTCTTGATCAGTGTGTCCATAATCCGATCAGTTGTGGCCTGTTCCTGATAGTGAGTTTTTTTAGTGCCCGATAATCACTATAGAGCCTCCAGGTCCCATCCTTCTTCTGCACAAGTATAATCAGGCTACCACAAGGCAAGGAACTTGGTTGGATGTGCCCTTTTTGTAGGAACTCCTGGATTTGTTGTCTGATCTCTTCCGTTTGCATAATGGAGAGATGATATATCGACCCATTGGGTAGGGGTGCTCTAGGAGTCTGATCAGTCAAATTCTTGACCTTAAATTGTAAGGGTACCCCCATGGGTGAGGATAAGATGCCCTTGTATTCTTCCATGACCATATCCACTTACTTCTACTCTATGGAGGAACACTTCCCAAGGGCCACAGATGTGGCTATGATCTTCCCCTTACTTTGAGAGAAAATCAGAAAGAAAACAAATTTCTGAGTCTGGGAGATGATCTTACTCCATTTCTTAGGAGAGATCGAAGAGATGGTGGTAGGCGGGGCTACTTCTGTGTCTTATATAACTTACTACTTAAGGAAATAATAATAGAATGGGGTCTAGACTTGTATACAACATGCCACTTCCACAAGTATTGTTGTCCTAATAATACATCACATAATACCTCATCCATGAAGGGCTTGATGTTGTAGGGAAGGCAAAGTTACTGGCTGACATGGAGATATCACCATTGCTAAAGCCACCAGAAGGTGTATGGTCATGGATGTGTTGTAGTCGGTAGGCCCAACCACTTCATTACCTCTACTGAAATGAGGTTCTTTTGGATCCCACTATTGACAATGAACTGCAGTGGAGAACCCTTCAACCACATCTGTGAGTGGAATAGGTGTTCCTAATCCTATGGATCTTTAGTCTCAATATTCTGGATCTTGGTGGTGTCCATAGTTGCACTAGGCTCTACATTAATGATCTGCTTCCGTTTCTCATTTCCCTTGTCGGATTCTAACTTAGAGTTGAAACATGCACCTGGATCGGAAGCCTTTAGCTCGACCACCAGTGACTTCTTGGCTTGACGCTCACTTGTGTTGTGAGTGGAACTCTTATGGAGCACACGCCAGTTTCCGTGTCCTTATTTGTGTTCATGGTGTTGTTCTTTGGTTGCGGCTTCGATGGGTTATCCTATGTCACAGAGCCTTGGATTTTCCCTTTGCTCTTCGGTTTAGGGGTGCCTATCCCTTGCTTTGGATTTGTAGATACAAAGTCTCATTTTTCTATTTAAACATGTGCTCAATATTGATAGTGTATCGTTACATCGTGTCGAGAAAGGATATTTCCAAGAACTCCATCTCATCCTGGATGTACCTGTGTAGGCAACCATGACACTTGACTACCCAATGTTTCTCAGAATCCTTGATACCTAACTTAGTGCGAAGGGTATGAAAAACATTGGTAAAATCTGGCACATCTTCATCCCTTCCCTGCCGCAGCATGGTCCAATTTATGTATTTTTCCTCATAGCTCCTGATAGGGTAGTATTTCTCCTTGATGGTGTCTCTGAACAAATCCCAACATGGTGTCGCCGAAAATAGTGAGGGTGTACTTTCATCCTTCTTCTCACAGTAGGTTTCCCACGATTCCTTGACGTGGGGAGCGGCTTTGAGAAATGCGAAAGTAAAGTTGGAAAAACCATGAATAGAAAAATATCCTTCTAGGAGATTTAACCATTTATCTACGATGTTCACATCTATCAAAACCTTAAATACAGGGATGTCAAAGTTAACTTGTACCTTAAAAGGTGTGTCACTTCCAGAGTAGCTGCTGGAAGGAGATGCGTCACCCTTGGGTATTCACTAAAGGATCTGGGAAAATTTGTCCATCATCGTGTTACTTTGTCACTCGAGGGCTTCTTCGAGCAAGATTTTAAAAGGATCTCCTGCCCCCTTATCTTTCTTCTCTTCCGCCATGAGAGGCCGTCAAGATTTGTGAGGCTAGTATTGTAAACATTCGACTTATTTGAGCCCTAAATCCTTATATCCCAACCTCGTTGGGGGCATGCAAAGAAAAATAGAGAAAGAGAAGTCTGCTCTGATACCACTGATCGAAACTTAAATAGGAATACAAAAAATTACATAAGTAACCATAAATATAGAGATGCAATAGAAATAACACTTCATTTCATTAAAATGAAATACAAAAATATGCTTACAAATAGAATGGAAATAAGACTAACTCGGGTGATGGTAGTGTTGACATTATGATGCATGTGTTGTACTTGCTGGCAACCCAGTTGTAGGAGAACAACTCACTTGTATATGGTAACTAGATGAATCTATAGGAGAGATATCAAATGTGACAGAATGCATGGGAGTTGTGTTTGCAAATTGACAAAATGCAGGGCAATTCGAAGGAATCAATTCAGAAGTAATGTACAATGGAAAATCACATTATAACAGGTCTATTCAAAGGTAATAAAGTAATGGTACAGAAGAATAGGATGATGGAACAAAGGACTATAGATCAAAATCAAGCAATTGAGGAGAAAGAATGTTTTAAGGTATGTTAAGTTGTATACGCTGGTTCACTTTACAAAAAGAGCGTATATGTATGCACACACTTTCATAGAAGGAAAAGAGCATATGGGATTAAAAATTAAGGAAATTAAGGTGAAAGAATACCAAGGGTCCATACCATGGTATTAGCCCACAATATTGAGCAGAGTAACGTTTATTTAATCCCTTCTGAGAATACCACCGGTCCTAAGTGTTGTTTTGATCCGAGGTATTGAGAAAGGCTAAAAGTATATAAGGAGGTGAAGATCAAAGGGCTAAGGGTACAAGTAATAAATATCTTATAAAGTGTTAGATCAAAAGCAATTATGCATGTTATGGGTTTCTGATGCTTTGCTTGGTCTGGACTATGTGTGCACTTGAGTGTTTGATGATGGATGAGATCCAATGATGGTTCAGGATCACAATGACTTATCATTATGTCACCTGATAATGCATAGGATAGATCTGAGTGCTAACAAATGTTTTGTCCTTTAAATGCTATGATATGGGTATATCTGAATTCTGGAATAGTTGTGAAGTTTTAAGTTAGTATTTGTAGATCTATACATTGGTTCGCCTTGGTGAAGGTGTGTATACACACTGGTTTGGCACAACCAAGTTGCGTAAGCAAAAGAAAAGCTTGTTATTCAGAAATGATTGATCTCTCTTATCAATGTTGTTATTTTACTAGTGTCTGTCAATGATGTCTTCTTACATCTGAAAGTAGAATTGAATGCATAAGGAAATTGAGTCTGATTGATTGATTGATTAAGTGAGAAAGGTGATCATTGATGCTATCTTTTTAGAACTCTGTATTTTGACAATAGATCTTAAAAATGTCACTAGTTGGTACAATTTTTGGTTCAAATATCTTATGATTAAGTATTCTTAGCAGTATAGTCAGGCTGGATTGAAGGAAGTAGTGTACACACGCATGTTGGCTTCATTAAAGTAGCATATACATTCTGACATATAATTGTTTAGGTTACGTTTGGTTTTGGTTATTGATTCAGTGTTCTAGGTTCATATTCATGTACTGGTTACAATGATATATCTATTCCAGTTGACTGGTTGAATTGATGATTAGGTGATTTAGTTATGTCAGAGGTTTCAATGATTGATAGATTTCATTGTGGTTCATTCAGAGATTGATGATTGGGTTTTAGCGATTGGTTGATGCAGATGTATTTCTTGGATTGAAGTGATTGATTTTGAGCTTTAATGTTACTGATGGGTCTAGCTTGAAAATTTGATGAAACGTGGCCTTCATATTGTAGTGTTGTGTACCAGGAATATCCAGTCTGAAAATTTATGAATCATGGTCCCTGGAGGAAGAATGAAGTTCGTATCCTTTGGTAGGTTGGCACCTACGTACTGGTAAATATATCGGCTAGTACAAGAGCTAGGGAGTTGGAGCTCCCTTCCAATAGTAGCTGGAGAATGATAGAAGGTTGGAGCCTTCTATAAGTTAATGCCTACATAGTGATAAACATATTGGCTAGTACAAGAGGTAGCAAGTTGTAGCTACCTTCTAGTAGAAGCTGGAGAATGAGAGAAAGTTGTAGCCTTATGCAAGTGGGTGCCTTTGTACTGGTATGAGCCTATGCTAGTACAAGATTGTAAACAGATTATTATATTAAAAAGAAGATAGAGACAACAATAGCAAGTGGTTTTTCTCCCACATTAAGTTTCCACCTTAAATCTTGGTGTTCATGTGTGTTGCTTATGTGTGATGGTTTATTATGTTATTACTACAGATGGTTACTTTTTAATGTTTAATAAAGTACTGATCCATTGATTAAAGATCAACATATGATGAATTAACTGAATCATAAGTTCACTGGGTATATGTTGGTTTCCTTAAAAACATTTGTGTGCACACGCGAGTACTGCTCACTAATGTAACGTATAGAAATATGATTATGAAATGGAAGAAGTTATTGATTTGTGAACACTGATTCACACCCCCCTCAGTATTATTCCCAACAATTGGTATCAGAGTGGGTCTTTTGGCAAAAGCTTGATCACTTGAAGGATATCCATAGTAATAATGGGAAAGAAGCAAAAGACGAAAGCACCTCAAAAGAAGAAGGCATCTCAAAGGAAATGTGATAGTGGGAGAGACGATTGGCTATTATGTGGAAGCAACCTGTTGTTGTCACCAACAACCCCCCCTCTTTTGTTTGGTATTAGCAACAACACCAAGCAAATGAGGGACCCTTAGTAAAAAATTCAAACAAAATCCCCATGAATATTTTTTTTTTCCTTAGAATCTTATCGCAGCAAAGCAAAGGAAACACTTCTTTTGTGAGCATGTCAAACCATGAAGAAGTGATGCTAAACTCATCGCATCGCATTTACCATAAGCGCTCTTAAAAGGAGAAGCTTAAGAAAACCCCGACGGCCGATGTGCGACGTCGCATATCGCAGCAGCCGCATAGAGTAAGACGCAATGACTAATATCCACGATTTGCGATTTGCAATCTCTGATCCACAATCTGCGATCTGCGATGATCCGATATTGCGATACTACAATACTATAATACAAATCTACGATCTGTGATAAGCGTGAATCTTGCTCAGCACAACATTCAAGGAAAGCTGTCCATTAATCAGAATTAAGCGCGCGCCTGTAAAAAGAAATTAATGATTGTACGAATGGCTAATTTTCGTTTTTCGAAGAGTCAGTTCACTTTGAATGTCATGATTATACACACGCAAGATCTGAAGCTTTCATATCAATCTTTATTTTCATTTACTCTTTTCCTTTACGCAAACTATAAAACGGGAGATAAAATGGAGTAATTTTTTTTTTTTGCAGGAAACATCTAAGGAAAAGAGGAAAGCGCCGATGCTCGGAGAACACAGAAGAGACCTCTTCAGAAGCAGGAACCACATACGATAGGACTACAGATTCCAGAGTATCACTCAGCAGATGCTAATGACCGATAGGCCATCTGAAGCTCAGAATCAAAGGCGCACAAAAGCAGCATGATTACAAAGATCCTTGAAACTTACACGACAGAAAATCCCGAAATGAAGAACGAAGGCAGTTTCCAATCTCGAGAATTGCTCGGAAAGTAAAGTCTTTTGACTCATCAAGTCATTCGCGAAGACAGAAAACCAAAATAGCAAAAGCAGATCCAGTTTGAGGAAAATTTGGTTATTACCAAGTATACACTCAGTAGTGGGAGATTCTCTAAAATATCTGATAGTTTATCAAAAAACTGGTGTCGGCCCTTGTTACTTCTATTTTTATAGCACACACAAAAAGGGAAAGGAAACCAACCGACTCTTCTCAGACGAATGCTACACACTTACAGCACTAAGGAGCAAATACAGAAATAGTTCAAAGTTAGATTTAATTTTAGAAATAATTTTCTTTATCAGAGGGACGATCATTTGAAAACCGGATCCCAAATTTATGTAGTCAAGTTAATTAGTTAGCAGTATTTAAACCCTTCTCAGGCATTTAGAGAAGGGTCTGGAGATTTGTCAAAAACTCGTCCTCAGAACATGCACTTTTTCCCCCTCAGAGGTGGTTTTGATGAATGGATGGATCAAGGTTTATTAATGTTTGTGTCTGATATCTACTACTGATGTTGCACTTCTGTACTCTTAGTAGATGTTAGAACAAGGAGAGATAAATCATTGTTGCTTGAAGCTTATGAGTGGAACCAGTCATAAATGGTACTTTTATCTCTTGACTATTTGTGCTTCTGTTCTTTAAGTGATTTATAGTTTTAGTTGCTTATATGTCATTATATGAATGTATGGGTTATCATTTGGCACTTTTGTACTGTGGAGTCATATTTCTTATGTGTGACATATGAATGGCTTATTATGCGATATGTTGTTCACAACTGTTTTGCCTAACTTATTATGCAAAGTAGTTTATTTCAAATGGTTTCTTTTCTTATGATAGCTGAATGATCTTTATTACCATTTATTATTCGAAATCTTTTTAGATCGCATAATGGAAGATATACAATCCCGAGTTAGTGTAGATTAGATGTGTTGTTTCTTACTAGATTACAATAGCATAGAGTTAGTTTAAAGAGTCTAAATTAGATTTGCTTTAAATTCCCCTTAGATCAGCATAGTCCAAGCTCTACACACACACACACCCAAGGTCGGGAAACTGGTCCCGTCATCCCTAGTCGGACCCGCTATACAAAACGGATAAGGAGCTGCCAACCAAGGTTCGGACCGGGTGGGTATCCCCCTTGTTGTCGACCCGATTTTCGGGGCTTCAACACAACCCTAGATTCAGAATAACCTTAGAAAGAAGATGAAAAAGCAAAATAATTATGAGGTATGAATTTGTTGTCCTTTGGTGATACATTCTCTATTCATTTGAAGATAATGAAAGTGACAACGAAGCAACTAAACTTGCTCTTATGTGTGAAAGAGAAAGAAATCAAATAGAGGCAAAATTTAAAAAGCTTACAGACACAATTAGAGATAAAAAAAGATCTAATTGATAAAAGGGAATATGCCTACAAAGAAGAAGTTTCCAGGTTAAAATCTCAGTTGGAGGAAGGAAACAAAATAAGGAAGTAGTGCAATGAAAAGGAAGATCAATGTCAAAGGCTACAGGACAAAGTGACATCATTGAGAAATGAAGTAAATGAAAAATATACAACAATCAAGAAACTTATAGAAAGTTCCAGTTACTATAAAAGTCTTGAAGTTGAGATGGTCTCTCTAAAGGAGGATCTTGAAAATTCAAATAATAAGAATGAAGAACTACCTCAAGCAGATGAAGAAAATGAGATTCTCGAATTAAAGCAAGTGGTAGAAAGTAGAAAAATAGAAGAAACCATGAAAAAGAAGTACGTTGAAAAGGAAGAGAAATATCAAGTTGATGTAAATATCCTAAAAGGTAAATTAGAAGAAAAGGATAATATTTTACCATTTCAAGATAGTACTAAGATTCTGGATCATATTCTTACTGGTCAATGGTCTCGTGCCATGAAATCTGGTGTTGGTTTTCATGAAACTGTTAAAGGTGAATCTATCTCACGAATTGAAGCAAGGAACTCTAATGCAAAATCGTAAATTGTCAACAAGGAGATAAGAGGTCAACCCCATCAACAACCAAGGAAAGAAAGTCTTAAAAGAAAATGATTTACTCCTAACCATGGAAGTGTTAATCGATCCTTTCCTCTGATGAATAATGTTGAATGTTTTATATGTCATAGTTTTGGACGTGTTGCAGCCTGATGCAGAAGTAGAATGGTTCAAGCTAATAACCATCTCACAGATATATCATCATCTTCCAGGTACTTTAAGGGATATTTTTTTCTTGCAATACATTTGGTCACAAAGCCATAGATTGCTATAGAAGGAATATGAAACATATAAGATGTTATACTTGTAACAAGTTTGGGTATAAAGAAAAAGAATGTAGGAGTAAATTTCGGCCAACATACCAAAAGGAACAAACATCATCACACTCCACAGTATTGAAGAAGAAGGAATTTCAGCCAGAAAGATGTGGCATAGCTCAGTATACAGACAAAATAGACTGATGAGGAACTGAAAGTATGAACGTTCAGTGTTCTAATTCTCATACACAATTATCATGAAGACAATTTACGTATATACACGAGTTAGAAATTTCACAATCATGTATATGTTGGTCTGATGAAGAAGCAGTGGGACAGACTCAAGAAAAGGGGTATGATATGATTCAAAAAATTATTAATTATCTTTTTTGTCTAGATGATTGATGACTACAGTCTGTGGATGTTACTTATAAGTGATTTTGACACTCATAAGTTGTTGATGACTTGATGTATAACTAGTTGGTGATGATGCCTTGATGATTCTTACTGATATATGCCATGATCAGATCTATCAATGAATAGTTGGCACAAGTTCAGGGAGAGAATATGCTATGCTTGGCATTATGTTTAGAAGTCTTTGGTACATAACGATTCTCATCAATGGCGAGGATGCTTATGTTATTGAAGTGTTTAAATGATAAATCATGCTATGTTGGAGTCATGAGTTTCCTATGACGAAATCTTAGATGATATTTATATTGTTTGAGCCACATAATTGTTATTCATATTAGATTTATGGATGATTGTGGATGACTCTTTTGATGATTCATACAATACATATGGTATGTTGCTTACATGGTGATCTTCATAAGGACAAGGAGAAGAACAAATCTTGAGTACACAACTTCATTATTTGAAAAGTGTCATTTTTTTATGCTAGTGTCATGAGGTCTCCAAAGACTCATAAAATTCATATGGTGTAGTTATGGATGAGGATTCCTATAGTTCTTGGCTCTCACATGGTTCAGGATTATTGTTGTTGATGGTATCAAGAAAGCTTGACAAATGACTATGAGCTCATGGTTTGCTAGATACATAATTTATCTATATGATGGACATATTATGTTGATACATGGATGATTACTTAAATTACACGTTGTTAAATAATGTTGGTTGGCCAAGAGAATGGTGGTATTGCAAGTTTCATGAAGACATAGCTATTTTAAGACATGGGTACATGGCTTACTTAGTCACATAATGATGATGAATTCTTACTTTATGATGATAGGTTTGATTCTCACATATGTTGATTATCACGGTTAATGCTTATTAGATGTGGGATGTTTGAAAATCCCTAGTAAAGATAAATGGTTGATATAGTGAAAGATCATATAGTTCTTGGTATGATGGTGATGTTATGGTCATATATGATGACTATAGTGTTTTACATACATATGATATGATGTGAATGATTTTGTATTACTTCTTGGAAATATGACACATGCTTAGTTGATTCATGGAAGGCTATGTTAATGGTTTTTCTAAGGAAATAGAGCAAGTTGATATTGATGAGATCAAGAGGATGAGTTGATATCTATATACGACATACTTTGTCACAGATTGATGATATTTACATTTTCATATCTTGCGATGATGGACACATATAGGTTGCTGGTCTGGACGCTGCTAGCAAATGTTTATGGTGCAGATCATATATGGTGTATGACAATTGTTGATGACTATCATGATCTTGTTTAGATACTTGGTTTTTGTTATAAATGTCATCTATATCATTTTATTTAAAGGTCATGTAAAGACCTATGATGTAATAATTATTATATTTAGTCATGTATGGACTTTTGAGATCCTATCAAATATGTAATCCCACTTGGTTGGGTGGTTGAGTCATTTGGTATATCCCCACTTGGTTGGGAGATAGATGTATGTACGAGTCATTGGTGATAGGAAGGTCATACTCACATAGTTGATTTATAGAGTCATGTTATTATTTCAAAATATTTTTATAGACTATGCATATGCTTAGGGGGAACATGGATGGTATAGTGCATCTAAGCATGTACTAAGGGGGAGTTTAATCAGAGAATTCAACATGTTCCTAGGGGGAGCATGATCATTTTTCATATTCAACAGCTCAAATATAGAAGTCTTCATTTAACATTGGTCAGGCAAACTTTTTCCCTTGATGTCAAAGGGGGAGAGTAGATTGTTGTTTGGAGAGTAGCTTGATGTTATTTACAGGCTATGGTGATCAAACACCAAACTAATTTCCATCAAGTTGAAAGGGGGATATTGTTGGCATTATAATGCATGTATTGTACTTGATGGAAACCCACTCGAAGCAGAACAACTCACTTGTATATGGTAACTAGATGAATCTACAGGAGAGATATCAAATGCGACAAAATGCATGGTAGTTGTGTTTACAGATGTGACAAAATGTAGGGCAATTCAAATGAATTAGTTCAAAAGTAATGTACAATGGAAAATCACATTATAACAGGTCTATTCAGAGGTAACAAAGTAATGGTACAGAAGAACATGATGATGGAACAAAGGACTACATATCAGAATCAAGAAAATGAGGAAAAAGAATGTTTAAAGGTATGTTAAGTTGTATACCCGGGTTCACTATACAAAAATAGCATATACAAGCGGGTTCACTATACAGAAAGAGCGTATACATATGCATGCACTTCCATGGAAGGAAAAATGCATATGGGATGAAAAATTAAGGAAATTAAGTTGAAATAATACCAAGGGTCCATGGCATGGTATTAGCCCACAATATTGAGTGGAGTAACAGTTATTTGATCCTGTCCAAGAATACCACCAGTTCTAAGTGTTGTTTTGATCCAAGGTATTGAGAAAGGAAAAAAGTATATGAGGTGAAGATCAAAGGGCTAAGGGTACAAGTAATGAATACCTCATAAAGTCTTAGATCAAAACCAATTATGCATGTTATGGGTTTCTGATGCTTTCCTTGATCTGGACTATGCATGCACCTGAGTGTTTGATGTTGGATGAGATCTAAAGATGGATTAGGATCATAATGACTTATCATTATGTGATATGATAATGGTTAGGATAGATCTGAGTGCTAACAAATATTTTGTCCTTTAAATGCTATGGTATGGGTATATCTAAAGTCTGGAATAGTTGCGAAGTTTTAAGTTAGTATTTGCAGATCTATACACTTGTTTGCCTTGGTGAAGGTGCGTATACACGTTGGTTCGGAACAACCAAGTTGCAGATGCAAAAGAAAAGCCTGTTATTTAGAAATGACTAATCTCTCTAATCATGGCTACTATTTTTCAATTATGTCTTCTTAAATATGAAATTCGAACTAAATTCATAAGGAAATTGAGTCTGGTTGATTGATTCATTAAGTGAGAAAGGTTATCATTGATGCTATATGTTTAGAAATATGTATTTTGACAGTAGGTATTCATAATGTTAGTGGTTGGTACAATTTTTGGTTCAAAGATTTTATGATTCAATATCCTTAGAGGTATACACAAGTTGGATTAAAGGAAGTAGTGTATACATTCTGAAATATGATTTTTTAGGTTGGAGTTGGTTCTGGTTGTTAATGTAGTGTTCTGGGTTCAGATCTGCATATTGGTTACAGTGATCTATCTATTTCAGTTGATTGGTTGAATTGATGATTAGGTGATTCAGTTATATCAAAGGTTTCAGTGATTGATTGATTCAGTTGTGGTTGATGTAGATGTATTTGTTGGATGTATTGCAATGGTGATTGATTTTGAGCTTTAATGTTACTCATGGGTCCAGTGTGAAAATTTGATGAAACGTGGCCTTCATATTGTAGATTTGTGTACCAGGAATATCAGTTTAAAAATTTATGAAACATGGTCCCTCGAGGAAGAATGAAGGTTGTAGCCTTCTTTAGGCCGATGCCTATGTACTAGTAAACATATCAGCCAATACAAGAGCCAAGGGGTTGGAGTTCCCTTCTAGTAGCAGCTGGAGAATGAGAGAAGGTTGGTGCCTTCTGGTGGCTGGTGCCTACATACTGGTAAACATATCGTCTAATACAAGAGCTAGGGGGCTGTATCTCCCTTCCAGGAGAAGATAGAGAATGAGGGAAGGTGGTAGCCTTCTAGAGTGCGTTCCTGCGTGCTGGTATGAGTCTGCACTAGTACAAGATTGTAAATAGATTATTCTTTATATTAAAAAGAATACAGATACAACAACAGTAGGTGATTTATCTCTCGCATTGGGTTTCCACCTTAAATCTTGGTGTTCATTTGTGTTGCTTATGTGCGATGGTTTATTCTATTATTACTACACATGGTTACTATTTATTTTTTAATAAAGTATGGATGCATTAATTAAATATCAACATATGACAAATTAATTGAATCATAAGTTCACTAGATATACGTTGGTTTCCTTAAAAGCAATTTCGTGCACACACGAGTTCCCTTCACTGAAGTAGCGTATCTAAATTTGATTATGAAATGGAAAAAGTTATTGATTTGTAAATGTTGAAATGGAAAAAGTTATTTATTGTAAATACTAATTCACCCCCCCCCCCCCCCCCTCAATATTATTCCCAACAATTGGTATCAAAGCAGGTCCTTTGGCAGAATATTGATTGCTTGAAGGAGATCCATAGTAACAATGGGAAAGAAGAAAAAGAACAAACCACCTCAAAAGAAGAAGACATCTCAAAGGAACTGTGGTAGTGGGAGAGATGATTGGCTATTACATGGAAGAAACTCTTTAAATTCAGAATCACCTAGAATGAAGATGAACAATCAAAATAATTATTAGGTACCAATTTGATGTCCTCTCGTGATACATTTCTCTATTCATTTGAAGATAATTAAAGTGACAACGAAACAATGGAATTTTCTCTTATGGGTGAAAGAGAAAGAAATCATATAGTGGCAGAATTTAAAAAGATCACAGACATAATTAGAGATCAGAAAGATCTAATTGATAAAAGGGAATGTGCCTACAAAGAAGAAATTACCAGGTTAAAAGCTCAGTTGGAGGAGGGAAACAAAATAAGGAAGCAGTACAAGGAAAAGGAAGATCAATGTCGAAGGCTGTAGGACGAAGTGACATCATTGAGAAATGAAGTAAATGAAAAGGATACAACAATCAAGAAACTTATAGAAAGATCCAGTTACTATAAAAGTCTTGAACCTGAGATGATCTCTTTAAAGGAAGATCTTGAAAAATCAAATAAGAAGAATGAAGAACTACCTCAAGAAGATGAAGAACAAGAAAATGAGATTCTCAAATTAAAACAACAAGTGGTGGAAGGAAGAAAAGCTAAATAAATCATGAAAAAATAGTATCTTGTAAAGGAAGAGAAATATCAGGTTGAGGTAAATATCCTAAAGGGTAAATTAGAAGAAAATAATAAACTTTTATGATTTCAAAATAGTACTAAGATTCTGGATGAAATTTTATTGTTTCAAGATAGTACTAAGATTCTGGATGATATTCTTAGTAGTCAAAGGTGTCCTTCCATCAAATCTGTTCTTGGTTTTCATGAAACTTTTATAGGTGAATCTAGCTCACAAACTCAAGCAAGGAACTCTAATGAAAAAATTGAAATGCTCAACAAGGAGATAAGAGGTCAACCCCATCAACAACCAAGGAAGGAAAGTCTTCAAAGAAAATCATTTACTCCAAACCATGGAAGTGTTAATCGGTTCTTTCCTCTGATGAATAATGTTGAATGTTTTATATGTCATAATTTTGGACATGTTGCAGCCTAATGCAGAAGTAGAATGACTCAAGATAATAACCATCTCATAGAAATATCATCACCTTCCAGGTACTTTAACGGATATTGTTTTTCTTGCAATACGTTTGGTCACAAAGGCATAAATTTCTATAGAAGTAATATGAAACATATAAGATGTTATACTTGTAACAAGTTCGGGCATATAGAAAAAGAATGTAGGAGCAAATTTCGACCAACATACCAAAATGAACAAACATCATCACACTCCAAGGTATGGAAGAAGAAGGAATTTCAGTCAGAAAGATGTGGCATAGCTTAGTATACAGATAGAACAGACTAAGGAAGAATTGAAAGTATGAAATCTCAGTGTTCTAATTCTCATACATAGTTATCATGAAGACAAGTCACATATATACGTGAGTTAGAAGTTGCACAGTCACGTATATGCTGGTTTAATGAAGAGGCGGTGGGGCAAACTCAAGAAAAGGGATCTGATATGATTTAGACAATTATCAATTATCTTTTATGTCTAGATGATTGATTACTATAGTCTGTGGATGTTACTTAGAAGCGATTTTGAAACTCATAAGTTGTTGATGACTTGATGTATAACTACTTGATGATGATGCCTTGATGATTCTTACTTATATATGCAATGATCAGATCTAACAATGAATAGTTGGCACAGGTTCAGGGGGAGAATATGTTATGCTTCTAATAATGCATTATTGGCATTATGTTTAGAACTCTTTGGTACATAACGATTCTCATCAATGGTGAGGATTCTTACGTTGTTAAAGTGTTTAAATGATACATCATGCTATGCTACAGTTATGAGTTGCCTATGATGAAATCTTAGATGATACTTATATTGCGCTAGCCACATATTTGTTCTTCATACCAGAGTTATGGATGATTGTGGATGATTCTTTTGATGATTCATACAATACATATGGTATGTTTCTTACATGGTGATCTTCACAAGGACAAGGAGAATAACAAAGATTGAGTACACAACTTCATTATTTTGTAAGTGTCATTTCTTTTATGTTGTTGTCACCATGTCTTCAAATATTCATAAAATTCAGATGGTGCAGTTATGGATGAGGATTCCTATAGTTCTTGGCTCTCACATGGTTGAGGATTGCTACTGTTGACGGTGTCAAGAAATTTTGATAAATGACTATGAGCTCATGGTTTGCTAGATACATATTGCTATCTCTATGATGGATACATGTTATGCTGATACATGGATGATTACTTAAATTACACGTTGGTAAATAATGTTGATTGGCCAAGAAAATGGTGTTATTATAGGTCTCATGAAGACATAGTTATTTTAAGACATGGAGACATGGTTTACTTAGTCACATAATGATGATTACTTCTTACTTTATGATGATAGGTTCGGTTCTCCCATCTGTTGATTATCATGGTTGATGCTTATTAAATGTGGGATGTTGGAAAAATCCCTAGTAATGATAAATGGTTGATATATTGAAAGATCATACAGCTCTTGGTACGATGATGATGTTATGCTCATAGATGATGACTATAGTGTTTTACATATATATGATATGATGTGAATGGTTTTGTATTACTTCTTGGAAATATGGCATATGCTTAGTTGATTCATGGAAGGCTATGTTAAGTTTTTCTCTAAGGAAATGAAGCAAGTTCATCTTGATGAGATCAAGAGGATGAGTTGATATCTATATACGACATACTTTGTCACAAATTGATGATATTTACATTGTCATATCTTGTCAAATGATGATGGAAACATACAGGTTGTTGGTCTAGATGTTGTTGACAGATGCTTATGGTGCAGATCATATATGGTGTATGATAGTTGTTGATGACTATCATGATCTTGTTTAGATATTTGGTTTGTGTTATAAACGTCATGTATATTATTTAATGTAAAGGTCATGTAAAGACCTAAGATGTAATAATTGTTATATTCAGTCATGTATGGACTTTTGAGATCATATAAAATATGTAATCCCACTTGGTTGGGAGATTGATGTATGTATGAGTCATTGGTGATAGGATGGTCATACTCACATAGTTGGTTTATAGATTCCGGGGGAGCATAGATGATATAGTTCACCTAAGCATGTACTAAGGGGGAGTTTGATTAGAGAATTCAACATGTGCCTAGGGGGAGCATGATCATTGTTCATATTCAGTAGTTCAGATATAGAAGTCTTCATTTAACATTGTTCAGTCAACCCTTTTCCCTTGATGTCAAAGGGAGAGAGTAGCTTGGTGTTTGGAGAGTGGTGTTTGGAGATTAGCTTGATGTTATTTACAGGTTGTGGTGATCAAACACCAAAGTAGTTGCCATCACATCCAAAGGGGGAGATTGTTGGCATTATGATGCATGTGTTGTAGTTGATGGCAACCCAGTTGTAGCAGAAAAACTCACTTGTATATGGTAACTATATGAATCTACAAGACAAATATTAGATGTGATAGAATGCATGGCAGTGGTGTTTACAAATGTGACAAAATGCAAGGTAGTTCAAAGTGTTATAGCTCCAAATCTCACTCTTGATGTTTGTGATGCTGCACTCATGGCCTAGGGAAACCCCTCCTTCCAGACCTAGTCCAAATATTTAAAAAACAGTGTTTTACTCCCTATGCGTGACATTGCCCTGAGCTAAACGCGTGCGTACGTGGGTTTCTGTATACCCAACCTACGTATATGTCTTAAAACACTTAAAAAAATTAAATCTCCTTAATTGCAAGTGGAGATCACGAGTTTTACTTGCTGATTACCTATTAGTTCCCATGGCCCAACTGTTCCCAACGAATTCCCAACTAAACAAATACTTTGAGAGAAGTATAAAAGGCTTCAATGGGAAGGCCTAAGAGAGAAGAAGAGAGAGAGAAAGATCACTCTGCTAAGATTATCCCTAACCAGGTCTGAAGATCCTTGTGCTTCCATCACTTCCCCCATTACACGAAACCCTTGTTTCCTTGTGTTATGATGTCTTTCTACTACTTGAGATATCTTGGAGTAATTCATGGAAGGAGTTTGTTGAAGGCTTGAGGCTAGACGAATCCGGAGGATGGTTTCACTTGGAGCTTGCGAAAGGAAGACTCAGGTGAAATCATTCCTTTCTGTACTTTAGTTATCTATAATAAAAGAAACAGTTGTCTTGTTCCTTATATAAATTTGCTTCATGTTTATGATATCAACGTTATGATTCAAATATGGATGGTTGTTTTAATTGTATAACTAACTACCTTTCAATATGCTATGAAGATGATTTCTTTATGATGATTGGTCAATATACTATCGTGCTTTCTAGAATTGATTGTTTTGCAGGTTGAAGGACTAAAAGGAACTCCAAGAGGGTTTGGACCCTGGCTGGATCTTCCCAAATGAAGGACCCCCAAGTGCACGTCTCTCTGTATAGTTTGGTTATATTAACATCGTGGCTATGTGGAATGTGTGATTGTCTTTATAGATAACCTCCGATCTGCTAAGGTATCAACCCAAGACTGTAGGGGAATCTATCCCTTAACATAAAGGAATCAATTCAGAATTAATGTACAATGAAAAATCACATTAGAACAAGTCTATTCAGAGGTAACAAAGAAATGGTACAAAAGAATAGGATGATGGAACAAAGGACTACAAATCATAATCAAGTAATTGAGGAAAAATAATGTTTTCAGGTATGTTAAGTTGCATATGTGGGTTCACTGTACAAAAAGAGTGTATACAAGCGAGTTGACTGTACAAAAAGAGTGTATATGTATGCACACACTTTCATAGAAGAAAAAGTGCGTAAGGGATGAAAAATTAAGGAAACGAAGGTGAAAGAATACCAAGGGTCCATACGATGGTATTAGCCCATAATATTGAGCAGAGTAATGGTTATTTGATCCCATCCAAGAATACCATAGGTTCTGAGCATTGTTTTGATCTGAGGTATTGAGAAAGGCTAAAAGTATATAAGGAGGTGAAGATAAAAGGGATAGGGGTACAAGTAATGAATATCTTATAAAGTGTTAGATCAAAAGAAATTATGCATGTTATGGGTTTCTGATTCTTTGCTTTATGTGGACTATGTATGCACCTGAGTGCTTGATGATGGATGAAATCTAATGATGGATCAAGATCATAATGACTTATCCTTATGTGATCTGATAATGGATATGATAGATATGAGCGCTAACAAATGTTTTGTCCTTTAAATGCTATGATATAGGTATATTTGAAGTCTGGAATAGCTGTGAAGTTTGAAGTTAGTATTTTCATATTTATACACTAGTTCACCTTCGTGAAGGTGCGTATACATGCTAGTTCGGCACAACCAAGTTGCGTATGCAAAAGAGAAGCCTGTTATTTAGAAGTGACTAATCTATCTAATCAATGCTGCTTTTTTATTCTTGTCTATCAATGATGTCTTCTTAGATCTGAAAGTAGAACTAAATGCATAAGGAAATTGAGTTTGATTGATTGATTGATTAAGTGATAAAGGTGATCATTGATGCTACCTGTTTAGAACTTTGTATTTTGACATTAGATCTTCACAATGTCACTGGTTTGTACAATTTTTAGTTCATAGATTTTATGATTCAGTATCCTTAGAGGTATAGTAAGGTTGGATTAAAGGAAGTAGCATATACATGCAAGTTGGATTTATTAATGTAGCGTATACATTCGGACATATGTTTTTTTAGGTAGCAGTTCATTCTGGTTGTTGATGCAGCGTTTTGGGTTCAGATTTGTGTATTGGTTATAGTGATCTATCTATTCTAGTTGATTGGTTGAATTGATGATTAGGTGATTCAATTATGTTAGAGGTTTTAGTGATTGATTGATTTAGTTGTGGTTGATTTAGAGATTGATGATTGGGTTTTGTTGATTGGTTGATGCAGACGTATTTGTTGGATGTATTGTAGTCGTGATTGATTTTGAGCTTTAATGTTACTGATGGGTTTGGTGTGAAAATTTGATGAAACGTGGCCTTCATGTTGTAGCCTTGTGTAGTAGGAATATCCAGTCTGAAAAATTATGAAATGTGGTCCCTGGAGGAAAATGAAGGTCGTAGCCTTCTATAGGCCAGCGCCTATGTACTAGTAAACATATCATCTAGTACAAGAGCTAGGGGGTTGGAGCTCCCTTCGAGTAGAAGCTGGAAGGTCCAACAAACCGCAGAATAGTGCGTTGTGGACCTCCGAGCAGTACAGGACTAGTTGGAGGGGCTCTGTGCCAATATCTTCGCGCCAACAGAGTGACTCGGGATGAGTCACGATGATTGTGTTGGGGGCTTGTTGGGCATGGAATCCCCCCACAGCATGTTTTGGGGCTCAAAGCCCAAGTTTTGGTCAAATGTATTGTAAAAATTCGTGAATTGTGGGTGCGAAGTATAGGTTGAGTCATAGGGTTGTCTACCCTAAGTATTGTAAAGTAATGTAATGTCATGTTGGCCTACCCATGGTTTGCAGACCATGGGATTGTATAAGTAGAGCGAGCCTCTAATTTGTTAAGGCAGCGAAGCAGCTGAGTAGTGAAGACAAAGCAAAAAGTAAGAGTTTAAGTGTATTGTGTTGTAGTAGTAGGAAGAGGCTCTACAGCTGAGTGCGGAGAGGCCTAGTAGAGTCCATAGCTAAGTGTGCGAACCCCTGCAGCTGAGTACACAGGGCAGTGTTGAGTCTATAATCTTGAACGAAGAATAATAAAGAGAAGTCGATTCCAATTTATGTGCATCTGCTTATGTATTTCCTTCTTTACAGTTATACTATTTTGTCTATCGCGCACACTTATATGGTTGCGATATATACTGTTAATTATCACTAGTATTACAAAAATAAGTTAAGTAATCAGATAATAACAGGTTAAATAGTAAGGAACTTGGGTATAATACGGATCACACCCCGAGTAAGGCTGCACAAAGGAAGCATCACAGGTTGCGAGGGACTAATAGGTGCGTGTAGTAACGTGCGCGCAGGGTCAAATCGCGAACTGCCAGAAGCTCATCAGACATCCCCAGGGTGTGGAAACTTGGTTCTAGAACCCTCCCATACTAATTCATGTTAGACCTCATTCCGCGATCCACGGACTGTTGTTGAAGGGGCCAGTAGTACTACGATTTGCTTGGCTAAATCACCTCTAAACCTGGGTTAGGCCCATACAAGCCAACACTTATCAAGTTCTTAGTTACAATATTCACCTCCATTGTTTAATGTGAGAAACTTCAACCTTTTTCTTGTCTCATTTTCAACCAAATATTTCCATTTCTTGAAAGTATCAAATACATTATATTTATTTCGAATACAATAAATCCATGTTTTTCTGGTTGCATCATTAATATAAGTAACATAATAACAAGAGACATCAAGAGATGATACCTAAGAAGGCCCCCCTACATCTATATGCACAAGCTTTATTTTTCGCTCTTCTTTTCTTTCCCTACTTTGAGGAATTTGACTCTCTTCTGCTTTTGATAAACACAATTCTCACAGAATTCCAAATCAACATGCTCCAAACCTAGTAACAATTTTACTGAGTGAAGAATCTTCATCCCCTTCTCACTCATATGCTTGACCCTATGATGCCACAATGTTGTATCTGCTCTTGTAGAGGTTAAAGAATTAACAGAACTAGAAATACCATTGCATAAATACAATAGACCAACCTTTTCTCCTTTTTCTATTACCAAGGCTCCTTTAGTGACCTTCCAGGTTTTATCTATAAAAGTACTTATATAGCCTTTACCTTCCAACTTCCCTATTCAAATTTGATTTTTCTTCAGATCTGGAACATGCCTTACCTCCTTCAATAGGCATTGGTTTCCATTCTACTATTTTATGAAATCTTTACCATTCCAATGATTTTATAGGGTTTATCATCACCCAAACAAACCTGTCTAAAATCTCGTTGAACATAATCATAAAAATGTTTCATATTAGGTGTGGCATGGAATGAGGCCCTTGAATCTACAAACCCAAGCATTGTTATGAAACCAGCTCAAGAAAAGATAGAAAAGATAGATCAACGCCTTAGAATTCAGCCTCTTCGAGGGGGCA
>APFE030841548.1:123269-171378 GCA_000404065.3 Pinus taeda | reverse complement strand
AAGAAGGTGTTGCTCTTTGTATCCTCATAATGTGCTATCATTTCCTCCGTGAAAATTGACCACGTAACAAGTCGTTTACGAGAACAAAGCCCTTTATACCATAAAAATTGATCTGGTTATAAATATAAAGATGCAATACATACCTTTTGTAACATTAGAACACCATGTAGATCAAAATATTGCTCCATCTGAAGTATCCAATTTACCGGATCCTTGCCATCAAACTTCCTCATCTTGCTTTTTCTTGATTTTAGGAGCTCGATCTTCAAACGACTGTAACTCTGTACCTTCTGATCTTTAAGTTCTGAAATTGCGACCTGTAGTAGCCCTCTGTGTCCTCTTTCCAATGCCACCAGTCTGACCCCAATTGGATTCTCCAATGAAGATTTATGCCAAATCTCCCACAGTGACTTGATTATAGACTAGTTCAGTAGAGTAAACTTGTACGACGTGACAAAGAGTCACTGTTTCAACCTTTGACTCTAAAAAATATATAAATACAAACTACAGTCCGTCATCTTTCTGCACCTTCTGACGAAATTTCAATCCGATGCTCAGAAAGAAGGTTATGACGATTTTCCCCAGGTCACCTGTTTTGAGTGTAATTCCGGAGTCTGCACAAAGGTCAACTTCCTCAGATCATATCTCCGAAAATATCCCACGAAATGCTCCGAAATTAGGATCCAACGTTCAGCGCCAATTCTTCTCAAATGGGTTTTTTTTGAAACTTCTGCAACATCACAGAAAACAAGTTATAGCGAAAATTCCACGATGACTTGTTTGGAGCAGCGAAACCCTAGAATCCAAAGCTCTGATACCAAATGTTATGAAACCAGCTCAAGAAAAGATAGAAAAGATAGATCAATGCCTTAGAATTCATCCTCTTCGAGGGGGCAACCTCCTTTACATTACATAAATGAACAATTCTTGGATGATACAAATGAAAATACCTCCTTTCTATATATAGGAGTCTAAGGGGTCATAATGTAATCAGAGCCGACATAACAATAATCATGTAAGGGCACAATAATAACAATAGTGGGCTTCTATGCAGCACAATAGTGACAATATGGGCACTACATAGGTACATCAATATAATAAGGGGGTTGTACTAATAATAATAAGGGGTTACACTAGTAGTATAGGAGCCTAACAAGCATCAATAATATTTTCTAATGAAAGAATCAAAGCATCTTGCAACACATCACCTGTCACATTCGCTACATGATTGTTTTCTTGTTGCGCGTCTCCTTCTTTTCCCTTCTGAGACTTAAATTCTTTCTTCATGTGCCCTTTCTTCCCACATTTCCAGCAGACTATCTCTGATCTGGACTTGGATATGCCTTTCCTTGCTTACTGCAATATCGTGGGCTCTTTTCTATTTCTATTTTCATCCCCTAGTCTTTATAGTCAAAGCATTACTTGATGTCTCACCAGAGCTTTTCCGTCGCATTTCCTTACTAAGGATTGCACCGACAACATTATCAAACTTTAAAGTACTAGATCCAAAGACAAAGTTACAAATGGCCATAACTAAAACATTCCAACTTTCTGGCAATGAGCACAGAAATAACAAGCCCTAACTTCATAATCAAAATTTACCGCTACAGAACTTAACTGACTCGTAACCATATTAAATTCATTTAAATGATCAGAAATAGATCCACCTTCTGACATTTTCATATTAAATAAACACTTCATAAGAAATACCATATTTGAGGCCGAGGGTTTTTCATATAGTCTGGTTGATGCTGACATTAAGCCCCCTATTGTCGTTTTCTTTGAAATATTAAAGGTTATTGACACTGCTAGGCACAGTCGTATTGTTCCAAGTGCCTTTCTGTCGAGAATATTCCATTATGTGTCTATCATATTCATTGGCTTCTTTGTCTTTCTGCTCAATGGTAGGTACAGATCTTTTTGATACATAACATATTCCATCTACATTCTCCACAGTTTGTAGTTTTGGACGTTAAATTTTTCGACCCTAAACCTACCATCTTCCGCCATTGCTCTCACTCGAACTAGGAACCCTTCTCTCCTGCGAGTTTATCAGCCAAATAGACCTTCGAATTTGATACGAGCTATTAGAAAATTATACATTACAGAGCAAAGGAACACATAAAATATTGTAGAAATATAAACACAGAAAACACATAAAACAAGAGAGACACAGATATACACGATTCACCAAATTTGGGCTACATCCACAGAGAAACAACCAGTCCTTCCTTTTATATTATACAAAAAAATTAAGAGATACAACCTATAGCAGATCCGATGTAATTCTCTCTTTGCTCTCACATAATCTCCTCTCTTTCTCGCTTATAATACACATATACACAACCGCAATACAATTTCCTCATATATAGCGAGGGGTTGCCTTCTAGGGAAAATATCCCTAAATTAAACACAACTTCTACCGTTAGAACATCCGCCTAATGAATAGTCTAGATTGACTATGAAATTACAATATTTTACAAGGAAATTTTACATTTCCTTGTAGCTTCGGGGGCGTTGCCCACAAACTGCCGCTGGTGCTCGAACTCCCCCGCGTGGAGGTGTGTACTGTCATCATGGGGTATAAACCCAGTTAAAACAAAGACCTTTGAATAAAGAAGATAATTAAGCTCCACACCTAACATGGAGTTAGTGAAGCCCCTCGAAAGATCATAAAACAAGGTTGTGAAGGTTGTCAATTACTGGATCGATAGTATTTTGGGTGGGTTTATCACTGAGTTTGTGATTGATATGTCTGTCAGTTATAGCGAAGCTAAATGCCAATTTTTCAAAGGACCAAGAGGTCAGTATATTAAGTCTCTGAAGACATGGATTAAAATTCTATTGTGCAAGAAATGGGTTATGCCACTAAATTGATGTTTAGACAAGACTCAAAGGGAGCTACGAGAAGTGGGACACAATTCACAAAGGATCTAGATATAATTGCTGAGTACAATCCTCTGTTGGGAGAATTCGACAGTGAATGATAAAGTAGTAGTCCAAAGACGCCCAGAGGTGCACCACAACCTATAGATCAGAGCACTGTGGGAATACCACATCCATCCATTCCACCTCCGCCATCACCTCCACCTCACACACCTATGCCTCCACCTCTGTTATTCAATATGGGAAACACTATGAAGATATCTATATTCAAGGGTCTGGGGATAAAAGACCCTGATCAATTTTGGTTTGTAGCATATTCTTTTTGGAAGTCATAAAAAATAACAGATGATGATCTAAAGAAAATGCAACTCGTCACAACATTGCAAGATAGGACACTCATTTGGTCTCTTAAGTACAACATGACTCATCCAGCTATGTCATTGAAAGACACAAAAGATGTGATAAATAATGAATTCAAAATGCCTAAGACTCAAGCCGAGTCTATGACTGAAGTTAAATAAATTAAGAAAAAGGTGAATGAATCGGCATGGAATTTTGATCAAAGGTTGAAATGTTTGCTACAACAGGGTAATCTACAGGTCTCGAATGAGCAACATAAGGATTGGTATATTTCTTCGTTGTTACCTCATTTGAGATTACCATTGTCACAACAGAAGCTTGGATCATACGCGGAAGAGCTAGAAATTGATATGAAGCTAGAGGCTTCACCTATTCATGATACGAATCTAGGAGTGCAGCCGATTCAGTCGCAGTTGGCTAGCCTGCGTATGGAATTGCAGGATCTCAAAAAGGGAAAAGAGGTCCAAAATGAGACCCGTCCTAAAGTATGGTGCTTAAAATGCAATGGAAATGGTTATGACAAGGATCATTTCCCGATATATCAAAACTATATAATTGGGGTAGGTCTTATCCCCTTGAAACCAGAAAATACGTTGGATCGAGTAACGGTGTAGTGCCATGGTGCACTATTTTCCAAATAACAGGAAAACAATCAAAAAATAATTTCCATTTGCTTCAAAAGTTCTTGCAAACCATGCAACATCTATTCTACAATTTATGTAAATTTGTAGGCCATGATGAGCACAATTGCCGAAGCTGCGAGTTAATGATGGAAAGAACTCTAACATGTAGAGTACAAGCTGAGACTTGTCCGGAGCAACATCAAGGCACACTTGTAGCGTGTAGGGTATTCCATGGATGAGGAAGAGGATGAGGGGAAGGAGTTGGAAGAGGTCACAAAAAAATTCTTTTTTACAATTGTAGGGAACTAGGTCACTATGCATGAGATTGTCAAAACCTGACACACCCCTCTTGTCAATATTGCTCGAAAGTTTGACCATGTTATAGAGGATTATCCAATTCTCATCGCAAAGATGCAAGAGAAGAAGAACCAACAACCCACTCATAACATCCAGATGACGAGCTTAGAACCATGCGAAGATAACCCTAGTGTTAATATAGTTATGTGGAGTAGTATAGCTTCCGGAAGAAATAAAGTCATAGGGAAACAACCAGAAGAAAATCCTTGGGTGGACAGGGCTACTGAAAAAGACACTGAAATTGATCTACATAAGGAAAAAGAAACATTTATGGAGGTGAAGAAGAGCTTTGTGGATTTAGGAGCTTCCACGTTAAAGAATCAGAATGCACGAACAAAAATCCTGAAGGAGTCATTGTTGCGCAGGAAACAGATCCTTCAGTATTGACATCCTTCTTATAGACCTGCATGAAGCTCTTAAGGGACTAGAAAGCAGTGAAGGGACTACAAGAGTTAATAGACAACTACACTCGCAAGGGTAAACACTACCTAAACAACGTGCAGTGCATAAAGTAGACAAAATTAAGAAAAGGATTGATCGGGAGATGAGATTGACTATACAAACTGGAGAATTTGAAATGAATCAGGTGCTCCTAGATTTTGGATATGATGTGAATGCTTTTCCTAAACAAACCTGGGAAAGAATGGGAAAGCTGGTGTTATAGTGGCCCCTAATTCACTTGTAAATGGAAAACCAACAAAAAATTATTCATATGAGATGCTTACATGAAGTAACTGTAGACATTGAAGGGGTATGCACTACCACTAATTTGGATATCGTTGATTATGAGGTAAATGAAATAGTGGATGAAAACAATCTATACCTAGCACTACTTGTAATCAGTTGGGAAGCTGACATGAATATGGTCATCAAACTAAAGAAACGCAACATGAAGTTTGAGAAGAAGGAACTAAGAGTCATCGTTCCATTAGATCCAGTGGAGGGTGTGCGGTATACTGAACCAGTCTGAGATTACTATGAGGAGGATGATATTGAACAGATCTATAATCTTACTACGTGGAATGAGGATTGGATCAACCCTATGGTCGATAGAAGAATTACTTGGGAAAAATACAACTCCTGCAACTCTGATTCAGATGAGGAGCTCGAGCATTGACATAATAGATTGCATGAAGTATCAATGCTTTGATGCAATAGACTTAGTAAATCACTCTGGTGTATATCCACTGAGGTACGCAATTTATCATATTATGATGGCTTAGAAGATGTAAATTTGTTTCTTGATAAATTTGAAAGGGATGTATCGGAGGAGCATCGGTTCTAGGCATTGGAAATTTCACTAAGAGCTACACCTACCATATGGTGGGGTACACATAAGAACAGTTTTACAAACTGGAAGGAGTACCGAAGGATGATGAAGTTGCTATTTGTCTATACAGATACCCACATTACTAAAAAATATACAGGATAGGGTAATCCACTTGAGAATCTAGTTCGTTGATAGAAAGCGTGGGGAGAGCCACCACAACTTGAATGGGTACATATATTTTACCATACCTTGGATACTATTTCGATGAATTGGTATTTAGAAATAGGTCTGCGACATGGAACCACAGAGTGGGACGTTCTAAAGGAAAGATTTCTATGAAAATTCAGTTTTGAGGACGGATTCAAATGTATTGGTGAAGCATTATAGGAAACCAAAGTTGTGATATTCAAAATGCCTGTAGAGCCTATCACATGGGTACAACCTGATTGGTGTACGCAGTTGTGCTACGTTACCACAAAAGAAGACGAGGAAGACCCTAGGAATATCAACATCCCTGAGTTAGAGGGATAGCATGAAGTCGTTGGGCCTAAGGTAGAGGTTCTTGACATTTCAAAACCCTTAAAGACCAAGCAAGTGAACATTGGGTTGGAAGCACATCTGAAGTTCGTGAATATAAGTTATTACTGGGATGAGGACACATTTGACAAGGTCACATAGTTGTTATAGGAATATTAGGATTTGTTTCCAACAAAGTTCTCTGATCCGAAGGGCATAGTAGGTTATCTCGGGGTTATGAAGATAAATTTGAAGTCAGATGCAAAGTCGGTAAAGCAACACCCATACTGATTGAATCCTAAATACAAAGAAAAGTTGCATAAAGACCTAGACAATATGCTTGCAACAAGAATTATTGAGTTTCTAAAAGAATTGAACTAGGTTAGTCCTATGTTGGTTTAGGAAAATAAGACAAAGGGCGAAATTAGGATCTGCGTAGATCTCAAGAAGTTGAACGATGCTTAGGTACATGATCCATTCCCTACTTCGTTCACACATGAAGTCTTGGAGAATGTTGGTGGTCAATAAGTGTACTCTTTTATAGATAGATTCTTAGGATATCCCCAGATCAAAATCACGCCAAAAGATCGAAGTAAGACTACCTTTGCCATAGAATGGGCCTCTTTCCAGTATACAATTATGCCCTTTGGTCTTAAGAATACCCCTATGATATTTTCTAGGGTGGCAGTTGCATCCTTTAAGGAATTTATTCATAAGTGTTTATAGGTCTACTTGGATGATTGGATGATATTCGGGTTAGTTAAAAAGCATGTTGCAAGTCTTCGCTTGATGCTAGATACTTGTAGGAATTATCAAATCTCCCTAAATATAAAGAAGATTATATTTTACGTAGCATATGGGATACTTTTGGGCCACATTGTTTGTAAGAAAGGGTTGATGGTGGAGCCTACTAAAATTGTAGTGATTATCAATTTAGAGGCGCTGAGGAATGTAAAATAGTTGCTCGCAACATTGGTCCATACAACATACTATAGAAACTTTATTAAGGCATATGTGTATATTATTGACAAGGTAAAAACTAACAATCAACAAATTTCTACAGAGAAAGCCCAGGCCTTACAGGCCCACAACAAGGCGATCCAGTGCAATCAACAACTAGAGGTAGCCCTTACCCAAGTGTGCAGCAAGCTCTCTGATTTCCAAATTCCATCAAAGGTGGCCTCAACGGAGAAAATTCACAATTTGGCTGCTGCAGTGAAGGCATCCGATGAAGAAATTAGAAAGGTTTAGTTTGAGCTGCAATTGCATATTTCAGAGCTTCAAATTAAGTTGCAGCCAACTACTCCTCCAAAAGTCAGAGAGCTGCATGAGGTTGCTATTACAATAGGCATGACCACTTTGGAAGCTGCAGTCAAGGATTGCAGCCAATTGTTTGAACATAAAATGGATATGTGGACCTTGTTGTAGGAGGATCCACACTTGCACATGATCAAAGTAGACATCTGTGGAAAACCACTGTAGTTTGATCAGATCAGGGCGACAATGCAAACCTTAGAACCTATGTAAAGGTTCACCAAACTTGAGGAAGGGAATTTCATCCAAACCCAGATTGATGAGTTTCATTGGAAGGCCTCCATTATTTCCTCAAGGACGCAGCCATGGGCCGATGAGGCAAGCCAAATTTCACAGACAGTCCAGAGTAAGTTAAAATCTCTCTAGCAGATGCAGAGAACCATGGGCCTTGCATTTGAAGGTCCATCAACAGAGAAATTGGTCGAGGAAGTTTGCCAAGCCAATGCATATGGAACATCAAGTATTTAAGCATTGAATATTGAATTCAACGGTTTGTAAGCGGATATTGAGTCAACACTAGCAGAGTGACTCGAGACGAGTCATGACTTTGTGTTGGGGACATGTTGGGACAGGGTACCTTGGGTCAAATTTTATTAAGTTTTGTTAAATATTGTAAAGTCTCCACCTTTTTAGGATCTAAGCGCGATTAGTGCAGATCAATAGGAGTCAAAGGGGGCTTTAGAAATGTCAAAGCCCCTTATTTTGTTAGATTCAAGCTATTTTTAGACCCATCCATGATTCGTGGACCATGGTATTGTAATCAAGAATGATATAAAAAGAAGTCATAGAAGAGTCATAAGAGATAGAAAAGTAAGAATAGTGTATTATTTGAGTATGATCTTATATATTCTATACTTGGGTGAAGGGGAAGGCTCCTACAACTATGTGCTCAGAGACCTTGGTAAGTCTGCAGTTGAGTGCGGGGGCCCCTCCAGCTGTGTCCGAAGGGTTGGAAAGAACTGTAATTCAAGATCTAAAGCATAATAAAAGACTTCTTTTGAAGAACTATATGGGAATCTATGTATTACTATTTATCTATTAGTTTTCTTTATTTATGATCTATTGAATGCATTTAACTAGGAAATGTACTTAATAGATTCCTGAACACGTATATTTAATCTGCGAAGGACATAAATCTACTAACTATTAATGATTGTAAATTTCGGGTTTCAAGGGTTAGGGTTCACAGAGGTCAAGATAAAGCTCTAAGTTTGGAAGAAACACATCACATAGTCCTCTAGATGTAGAAACCTAGTTCTAGCATCCCCCGATACTGCCTTGGTTGAGACTGCAGCTTGTGCTATGCAGGTTGTTGCCAAAAGGTCTGGTAGTGTATGGTTTTGCTGGTTGGCATCTCTAACTCTGAACCTAGGTCCAAGCTCCCTCAAGCCAAAAATATGGTCAAGCTCTCCCATTTGGACCTATTTATCTTATCATGATGGGATTTCCCCTTGAGCTGTGGACCTTCCTCCCTCTTTTATGGATCCCTAACTCCCTCTCCCTTCCTATAAATGCACTCCCTTCCATTCCCAAATGGTTGGTCATTGATTGTTGTATCCCTATGCTAATATTATGCTTACATGCTACCCATTCCAACTTGGAGAAGGAGTACTTGAAGAGTCTTTGCTTTGACTTGGACATCCACCAAAAGGAGGTTTCCAACATTAGGCATAGGTTTTGTGCTTCCCTTTTCAGCTCATTAATATATACATCTGATGTTAACTTTCCATAATTGTGTAAAGGTTTATGCTTTTAGCTTAATACTCCTTTATCTATTATGTAGTTTATGTTTGATGTATGCCATATATGCTCTTGTATCTTGCATAGCTCTTTGATATTCCTTGTAGGTACTCAGATGTGAAGAACAAGTAAAGAGTGAGGCCTGGAGCGAAAGAATCAAAGTCGTATCCAAAGGGATTGAGTGATTAGCATCAGAGTGAGGTAGGTCACTATCTCTCTATTCATTTGTTAAACATAAGCTAGGAAATTGTATGTTAGTTTGTTTATTTTGTTGCTAAACCCACTCATTAGGCTAGAGGGATCGTCTCTATCTATAGAGGGGATTTACCTTCACAACATGGTGAAATTTAATTAACATGAAATTAAAAATTACAAATTAAATACTTGCAAATTGGAAATATGAAGATAAAAGGCTCGAGGAAATAAACTTTACACTATTACAAATAAGTAAACACAACATATACTGAAAAATGGGGGCCCTTCCACTCCTAAACCACATTGTGTGGAGAAACTACAAAATAAATTAGTAGTTCTAGCCATATATAGAATATCAATAGTTAATTATTATGAGATGAAAGTGGGAGATCACAAATATACAAGCATAGATTCCACCCCCTCTTACAATAATCTTCCTTACACTTTCATTACCCCAACCTCTTTTATGTTCTATGGTTGTATATATACATAAGAGAGAAATGTAATGGATCAAACTAATTCCTTCAAATTAGAACTTTCTAGGCACAATTAGTTTACAATATATTTGGTTTCTCATGTTTAATGAATCTTGGTTGCAAAAGTAACCCAAGATCTTATTATAGTTGATTTCACATAACATAAAAAATTTTGAGAATAGGTTGATTTGGTCTCTTTTGTTGGCTAGGCATACCTATTTCTCGAGAACATTGGAGAAGAGGGTCGCAATTATAAATATAGTCAAAGACAAATTAGAAAAGCATCCATATCTCGCAGATCCTTGCTTGTGAATAATCTAAAAGGGTGTGTTTTTCAAAAAACCCATGTTCTATAATTTTGATATTTTCTTCTTGTTTCTTCTAAATCATGTTTAAATATTACCACTGCTAATTTGGAACATTTTGACTCAAACTTTAACCATGCACTAGAGGTACACACGTGTGACCTGGGCATGAACTAGTGAACAAAAAACCATATTGGGGGTATTTTCATCAAAATCCATGTCTTTATCTTCGCCTTGAAGGTGTGCATGCATGTTAAAGATGGAGGTCATTTACAAGAACTGAGGTGTTGATGTAGGAGTTAAATTGTAAAAAACCTTCAATAGTAAGATTAGTCTAAATCCTTTCTACATCATTAAAAAATGGAAATGATGAATATTAACAACATTTTACTCATCAATATTATTAAGCACATAAGTGTGCGTGAATGTCATAATAGGAACGATAAAAATGTTAATTTTTCATAGGGATACATTTTTCTTTTCTTTGATAATTGCATTTCGTCATTAATACATTAAGTTCACCCCATATCACCTTTACATTATTCATATCTACACCATTATTCATTAGCATATGAAATTATATAGAAAGAACAACATCATCATTATCAATGCAATAGAACATAAACGAACAATAGAAGAAAAGTATGCACACACATAGAGACACTAGGATTGGTTTGAGACCAGGGAAAAGCCCACTATGGGGAAAACCCTTTCAAATATTCTTCTTCTTAGATCGTCATCAAATTATTAAACAAAATCAAGTACAACGATCCATAACTTTATCTATGCAAAAAAACAACTATGATATGCACGAAACAAATGTAATCATGCTTATAATCGAAACCCTCATTCTGATGTCTATAATGTGTTGTCACTGACTGTAGTCAACTACTGGATACTGCTGAACACTTTTTTCATTGAGCTCAATCTTTGGAATACTGCAATATCATCTTTGAGTCCTAGACGTAGGGAGGAGGAGTTGTGTGAGCATCTATAGTAGTCCTGGATGCTCTTTGCAGAACTGGAAGACTGCGTCTGGAACAGATCTTGATGCTCCTAGGTGAAGTATATGAGGGTGCCTGGGGGAAACATACCCATATCTGCCTCAAACCCTGAATGCTCTCATAAGGCATCTGTGTGAGCATATATGGCAGCTCATACAATCCCAGGACCATATTGTGCGAACGTCCGGGGACTAATACAACCCGAACTATCTCTCAAAACTTTGAACGCTACCATAGGGTTCTATGACAGTGTCTAGGGTTATATGGACGTTTTCTTGACCACTATGTACCAATTTCTAGGGACTAAAATGCCCAGTTTTGTACCAGCATCTAGGGATAGAAAAACCCTAGATCAATGGAGCTTTACTCCTCAGATTTAGGCCCTTGTGAAAACTTTCCTCTGACAAACTTGTGCGAACCAAGATAATAAGAGAAGTGATGATGGCATGACCAATGTGTCCAAATGAGCTTGAGGTATCTTCTATTTATTGGCTTTCATGAGGTTCCACTTGGGGTTGAGGCTAACCTATCCAATTTAACATGTGTTGAGGACTAACCTAACCCAATATACATGAGTGAATAAATAAATTCAGAAACCAGCTTTCACTTGTCCAAATAAGGTGATATTTAGGTCAATTTTGGTCTTATCGAAAAGAGGAATATAATGCAATCATTCTCACGGTCATATGAGCTATCCAAGGTGGAATTTGACTGCAACTGAAAAAAATTAACAAAAAATACAAGAGATGAAATAGTTCAAAGATGCATATGCATTGAATATATATTAAATAATGATATGTTAGATGTATGAATATATGCCAGGCACATACAATAATGGTTATAAATGAATAAAGAATTGAATTAGTCTATTTTAATAACATGAATCATATAGCTAATAGTGGTTAATGGTGAACATGTAACTAAAAACAGGTTGACAACATTATTAGGAATCCAATGAAGATGATGCATGTTGTCTTGTGGAATTAAGGCTATGAAAGATAAGGTGATGATGAGATAATCATACAATTGGCACCTATGCATGTTGTGATAGTGCTGTCAATGCAATTCTCCTTGGGTTTCCTTGTGGAAGGTTGGAGCCATGGAGGGACGATTATAGGGACAATTGTTCGTGTGTATAGTATAGAGGGTACATTGAGTCCCATAGGTAGATGAAACTCCTATAAGCCACAGGGCTTTGAGACATCCTTGAAAAATCCAAGTTGGAGCCCCTAAAAGGATAGTGGCATAGGTTGAGGGACTATTGTGATTAGAGAATCGGTTGAACTACCTTAGGTTTAGAGGGATAATGGGGATATGTGAGACTATTGGTTGGAGGCTATTGGGGTTGGTACCTTAGCCTTATTTGTGTTGAATAATATTTTTGTATCATACTTGGTTCTTGCTAAGCCAATGTCTTTGTGGACTCATGGCCCAACCTGATAATGACCCATTGTTGAACAAAAAAAGAGAATCCAAGCCTATGGATAAGAGAAAATAACAATTTTGTTATCATTCATTGGTTTTCTCCATATAATAATTCTAATAATTATTTATTATCTCTCTTTAATTTTATGCACACTTAAAGCATTGTTTGAATATTTGATTAAGTGCATGATATGGGTGTATGCTTGTGATATTGCATGATGAAATGATCATGTTCTAATAAAATTGTACTAATATAATGTGTGTTGAGATAGTTCATATGCCTGATTGAAAGAATGACGAACCCCATAGCTATTACAAAGAAAAAATTAGGGATGTGAGCTTACTAAGAATTTGAAAAAATTTATTGTTTTTAATAAAAATTCTATGTTCATTGATGTGCTAAAATTCATAATGATCCTGGAATCTCACCTTACAAATTTGTATTAGAGATACGGTGTGGATAAAGTAGTAATAAAGGAGGGCTTGGCTAGGTCAATATGAACCAAATGGATAGTAAAGTTGAGGTCATGCAATAGTAGAAGAAAATGGTCTTTATGAGGCATGGCTACATTTAATTACCTTTTATAGGTGTCACCCACTAGATATTTTCAATGACCATCTCAAGTCAATGATGTATTCCAAGAATATTGGCACCAAGGACCACCATTTGATTACTTGTTTAGAAATGTTAATTCTTTTAACAAAATTAGATTTAGAGTTTTCACTTAAATGAATCAATGGGAGAAATCAAGTTTTTGAGCCCTTAGGGAGAAAAGAGTTTTTCTCTTCCTTAAACAGAGTAAAATTTCTATTGCTCATCTAGTTGAGTTACAAGGGAAAAAATTGGCTCAAACTTCACTAACAACACTAATAATCCCAAAGGAGATGAAAATTTACAAGCTCAATAATCTGGTTAAGGAACAATATCTAAAAATGATAATATTGACCAAACAA
Source organism: Pinus taeda (assembly GCA_000404065.3). Lineage (NCBI taxonomy): Eukaryota > Viridiplantae > Streptophyta > Pinopsida > Pinales > Pinaceae > Pinus > Pinus taeda. Next base: position 157,953 of record APFE030841548.1, on the reverse strand, counting down.
AATGTCCTCAACAAGGATCTAATTTAGTTCAGCAACAACAAAAGGAAACAGAGAAATCAAAGCAAGAATATAAAGAAAAAGAACAAAACAAATAGCAACAGAAGAAACAATAGAAGAAGAAAGAGAAATTAGAAAATTGGGATAAATATTCAGTTAAAGATCAGAGTCAAGTGAAGCATGACATTACTAAAAAGGAAAAACTACTAGGGCAAACAAACAAGGTTGTTGACAAGACATAAAAGGTTGTTGATGATATATAAAAGGCACCCAAATATGTTTATCAATTAATGTCTAATAATCAATAGACAAAGAAATCACAAGATGACTCTAAAATCTTAATTCCCTCTTCCTAAATCACTTAAGTAGTATGTGGAGCTATAAAAAGGGTCTCTTTCACATCTATTTACCTCACATTAATATGTCAATCCGGGAATGTTTCACTATTTCAAAGAGTGTCTCAGTCTGAGGCTTACCATTTTCGAGAGTAATGCTTGTAGTACAGTTGTTTGAAACTACAAAAGTAAATGGATGCGTGTCTACAACTTAGCTACTTCAAAAGGTTAAATCACACATTCAGATATTAAGTAATGTATCAGTCAAGGGTTCGGTAGCAATAACCCATCCCTTTAGAAACTGATGGAAAAGAAATCGGAGAACAGATTAGGGGTCTGGGAGCCGGGAAACAGATGCCAATGCTCACTATAACCTAAGATTGTCCTTCACACCAAAATAACAAATAACAAGAAATGGAACGAAAGATAAAGAGAACAACAATGAAATGGAATAGCAACCTTAAAATGGAACAATAATTTGAAAATGGAACAACAATTGAAAAATGGAACAACAATTTGGAAATGGAACAACAATCAAGTAATAGAGTAGTAACTAAGTGTAACAAGTTGTGAATCTATTCAATTACGTGCATTAGTCATAACCAAACATCAATCCTTCATTCTTAAAGATGTACACACAAATGGAACAACATTGCCTACAGATACATGATGGAACAACACTGAAAACCATATAAACACAACGTGCTCAGTCTAATTCAGTTGTCACTCTAATTAGAAAGTGTACGATTGCATCTCAAGATGAAATAGTAATATTCAAGAATTCAATAATCATATAAAATTAGGGCTTCCAAGATAAATTCTATAATGCTAAGGCACACTCGCATAACACAATAACTCTGTAATGGAACAACAGTATCCTGTAGAAATTAACTGTATTATACCAACACCTAAAGGAATAGTACATGATGCAGCGCCAATACAACACTTTTGTTTGCAGGAACATTAATGGATTAAACACGACAGAGCATGTGACAGAAACTTTATAAAACACGTTAGATTACCAAATCACGTTGATAAGAAAACCACACAGAAACCACGTGTAATGGTACAAGAGCAAGTGTCCTCCAGGGTCGGGCCCTTAGCCTCTAGGGGTACACCGCTTAAGGTTATTCTAGGCTCAAAGATAAAAGAGTAACCAGGTCTGTATTAATGCATGAAGTAAAATTACAGTAAAGCAAGTCTTAACAGGACGTAATGATCATAGTCTTGATCTTTTAAAAGAAATTACATAAGAGCATAACCATGCTTTATCTATCAATGTTACCCCTTATATAAGGGTGACGACAGAGATATCTATATGCAAAAATAGATAAAACGACGATGCCTCAGGATCAAGGATCATGAGGGATTTGCAGAATCGTTAATCCTAAGTCACTTCTTCTCTTTTCTGCGCTGAGCTGGTATCTCCGCTTCCTTTCTTGGGTTGGTCCATTCTGATCTGGTTTGCATGCGGTCTCCCATCGAAGGGACAACAATTAACCCATCTATGTCTTTTCCTTTAGAATGACCACTTTTCATTTTTCCTCCCTCATGTACATGGAAACGACAATTCTCAGCATTCTATATTAACCTCACATGTTTTGTTATAATTCTTTATTATTTTCTAAGTTCATAATGCAAAAAGGCTTATAAGTCCTAACGAAAAGATACTGAAATAACCATCAAAGCATACCTTCTTTGATACTCCACACACCCCCCTGCTTACCCTTTTTCATGGCCTCATGAAAACATTGTAGTTGACATGCAAGGCAGTGAGTGAGTAGGCTGGAGATGGAATCTCATGTGAGGGCCTACAGCCGTGATGCGAAACTAGGTAATCAAAGAAATGGCCTGTTTGACCCTCAGGCATATCATACAGGGCTTGGTATCTGGGTGCATGATACCAAATGATTGGACTCCAGAACCTATATCCTAACCAGGATGGCCCTTCCCTCAGAACAATTTGGCCATAAAGGGGAAAACGGCTGGCAGCTAGTTTAAAATTCTCATACTTAAATGGTTATCTGAGCTGGATATTCAGATTAGATATTCGATATCGAAATTTAGCTGCATCAATGGCAGGGTCTTTGATAGAGGAAAAGTATTCAAGTCCCTGCCGAATGATTTCCTCATGCATGGGTCCTAATGCTTCAATCACTCCTTGAGTCTTCATGAGATTTCTATGTTTCCTCCATAACTGTGCTAGGTCCCTAGGCTCAGCTCTTATCCATAGATCTAATCCATTTTCTTGTCTTTGAAAAGAGTTATAGGCTTTGAGCCATTTAATTTGATTAACTGCAAATGAAATAAATGCCTATAATTGAATGTCCCCAACAAAAGGGCCAGGGTTCAGTTCAGTCTCATGTTCTAGTACAAGATTATACAAGTAAAATTCACACAATAATCTCTACACTTTTACCCCGTAGTGTTTACAGTAGTTTATGAAATCATCTATGGTGTTAATTTGTATGGGAGTACCTGCTTTAACAACCTTTATTTTCAATTGCAAATACCTTTCCATTAAAAACAAGGCATAGCTAGACTGATTTCCTTCGTTTTTCTAGTTGCTCAAGTGTGCTGGTAATATGTTTCCGTTTTTTCGATTTCTTGTGTTTTTCGGGTTGCTCGGGTGTGCTAGTGACCTACTTCCATTTTTCTAGATGTTGGGGTGTGCTAGTGACTTGTTTCCATTTTTCAGGACGTTCGGGTGTGGCCAACGCCCCATTTACAATGGTAATTAGTTCTTCCCAGCTTCTCTGCTACTGGGTGAGACTATGATTGACTATCAACCGAATCAATCCATGATGACTAACAACTGACTCTACGTGCTATGCCTTTTTCATGCTTCGTGCAACGTCATGAAGTAATGAATTCAACAATGAAGGTAAATTTACAGAGCATTTCTGTTTTAGAATAGCTAGGAGTTTAAGATGTCGTGGTCTTACCATGTATTTTCTACCTTCACAGGTGATATAGCTTTGGATGGTCTTTGCTAATTCTACCCACGGCTCTCCTAGTCTTGCTGGCAGCACCCCCTTTCCTCGAATTGTCAGGCTTTGTCCCTCGTACTGGAAGATCTCTATAATCTTCTGCAGCGTTTCCTTCTTTAATGTCCATACTGGTCCAGTGGCTGGCAGTCCCGAGACTTCTGCGATTATGTCATTGGTGACTGCTATACGTTTTCCTCTTACTGTGGAGTATTCCTCTTGCAAGTTCTGCAAGAATTCAATCGCTACTGTTTCATTAGACTCCCTCAAGTCATTAAGATAGGTTAACCATCCTGCTCTTGCCAGGATTTCCCAGGCAGTAGCTGAAACAGTTAACACTTGCGGCTCTCTGCGAATTGATCTTCCTCCCACAGTTTCGTTGTGAATTCTCAAAGGAACGACAACTATTTGTTGAAACGCAGAGAAGCTGACGGACGTAAAATACGTTCAAACTCTAATGCTGCAGTGTATATAGTGGAAATGGCTTTTAATAGCAAATCATGCAGAAAAAACAAGAAAATAAGAAGACATAATACCGTTGAGCCGTGCTATACCCCAATACACAATCTCCCAAATAGCGAGCTGACACATAGCCTGGGGCATGATGAGGTTAATCTCCCCCCCCCCCGCAATGTGATAGGCTATCCCATCCGTCAAATAAAGGAGCAGCACCCATTCTGCAACAAAGTCTTTAAGGAACAACGTATGGCAATATGCCATGTTTACAAAAACAACCTATTGCTGAAATCGAGGTATAACGTTGCATCGCTTTAATACGTAAGAGACTGTAGTGATTTGATGCAAGAACGGGGATAAGACATTTTCCGTAAATAGAGAGTCTCATGCGTTATATTGTTGGGGTAATAACATATAATTGATTACCACGGCATAAGAAACAAAAGGATGCAACTAACTTACCTATTGGTGTAAATAATGCGACTTCAATACCATTAACAGTGCTTTTCTACCGACAGGTGTCCATAACCTTGGCAGAGTTGTTTATTTCACCCATGGAACCATAGTCCTTTGTGTATGCTAAGGAACGTTGTGTAATGTCAAAATGTAGGCCATTATGCCGGCTTGGTGACCAGTTAGCCATAATGCCATTCACGAGGAAAGAGCAAATAGTGGGCAGGCCAGCTCGTGATGAGACCTCTTGTTCCAAGGGTTATTTGTTTGATATACCTTTTGGACCATTTCCCTGGTGTGGTGGCCATAGTGGGAATGCCACTTCGCTTCCATCCTAATGATCATGGTAGGCCAGCTCTTAATGAGACTTCCTATCCTGCAATTTGACAATTTAGAAACCATGTTTTCTCCCTCTTTTTTTTTTTGTTTTTCATGAAGTGCCTTCCCTATTTATACACAAAGGGTGGTTCAACACTCCTTAAGAGTAGGAATGGTGGAAGAACTCTTAATATCCCAATAGGGAGGTATAGATCCTTTGCTCTTATTGCTGAATGATAATCAAAGAGGATTAAAAGGGACCATCATGATACAAATAACCAATCAGAATGGAATTAGTAGAACAATGACAGCAAAAGATGATGAATAAGCATGTCTTTCTTTCTGTCTTCTCACCAATTCAGGGCAGTTTCTCATAAAGATAGTGATTTATGATTGACTGATTTTCGTATGTTGTGTTTTTTTTCCCATTACGTAAGTGCATAGTCATATTCAAAAGGACTTGAAAGAACATGAGAAATAAGCATCCTCAATTTAGAATATCAAAAGGAATAAGCTGTTTCACAAGGAGAGAAAAATCAGACAAGTGGTGTTCCTTTTGAGGAAGGGAACAACAATAGTTCACAAATGTTGTTCCTTTGGAAAAGGAACAACAAAAACATACAAATGTCATTCCTTTGGAAAAGGAACAGCAGAAATAAAAAATGTTGTTCCTTTGGAAAAGGAACAACAGAAAGTAAAAGTGTTGTTCCTTTGGAGAAGGAACAACAAAAATAAAAAATGTTGTTCCTTTGGAAAAGGAACAGCAGAAAGCAAAAGTATTGTTCCTTTGGAAAAGGAACAACAAAAGCACACAAATGTCGTTCCTTTGGAAAAGGAACAACAGAAATCGAAAGTGTTGTTCCTTTGGAAAATGAACAGTAGAAATCCAAAATTGCAGAAAACCAAAATTGTTGTTCCTTTGGAAAAGGAACAACAAAAACACACAAATGTTGTTCCTTTAGAAAAAGAATGGCAAAAACACACAAATGTTCTTCCTTTGGAAAAGGGAACGACAAAAACACACAAATGTTGTTCCTTTTGAAAACGGAATAGAAAAAACACACAACTATTGTTCCTTTGGAAAAAGGAACAACAAAAACACACAACTGCTATTCCTTTGGAAAAAGGAACAAAAAGAACACACAAATGCTATTCCTTTGGAAAAAGGAATGGCAAAAACACACAAATCCTGTTCCTTTGGAAAAAGGAACAGCAAAAACGCACAATTGTTGTTCCTTTGGAAAAAGGAAAAATAAAAACACACAACTGTTGTTCCTTTGGAAAACGGAATAACAAGAACACACAAATGTTGTTCCTTTGGAAAAAGGAATGGCAAAAACACACAAATGTTGTTCCTTTGGAAAAAGGAACAGCAAAAACTCCTAATGTCGTTCCTTTTGGAAAAGGAACAGCAAAAGCAGCAAAACTTTGTTTCAAAGATATGTAAAAAAGTAACTCAAGAAGTTATGTACAGACTGTAAAGAAAAGTAAATTGCTTAGTGAATTACAGGTGAGGAAGACTTCTCTTCCTCCCCCAAAATATCCATATCTGAATCTTGGCGTAGCTGTTGGCAGAAGGATTCCCGAGTAAGTGGTTTGCGATAGAGACGGACTCGATGGCCATTTGCCTTAAAGGCATATCCAAAACCATCAATAGTGATTAGAGTAAGGGTACCATTGTCATGTACCTTCTGGATTTCATATGGTCCCAACCAATGAGTCTGGAGTTTCCCGGGGAAGTCCTGAAACCTGGAGTTGTACAAAAGAGCCCAGTCTCCTTCATGGAAGACTTTATTTTTAATGAGAGCATCATGCCATTTAGCTCTCTGTTGTTTTATCAGAGCAGTGTTTTGAAGTGCAGAGAGCCTAATTTCATCCAGATCATTGGTCTGTTGTAGTCGATTAGTCTGTGCCTTAGTTAGGTCTAAGCCAACTTCCTGTATTGCTCGTAATGTTTGGATTTCGAATTCTATGGGGAAAATGGGTTGTTTTCCAAACACTAGCTGATAAGTGAGTAACTGGTGGTACTCCTCCATGTTGTTCTATAAGCCCACAGTGCTTCAGGTAGTCTGGTAGCCCAATCACGTTTATGTGATGCAACAGTTTTCATTAGGATCGTTTCTATTATTTTATTTCTACTTTCTACTTGCCCATTTGCCTGTGGGTGGTATGGAGTAGTAATTTTATGTTGGACATGATAGTTGTTGAGTGTTGTAGCTATTCTGTTTCCAGCAAACTGTGGTCCACTATCTATAATTATCTCTCTTGGAAGGCCATAACATACAAATAGATGGAATAGGAATTGTATAACAGAGTCTTATGTGGCTCTTGGTAATGCCTCTGCTTCAACCCACTTGGTGAGATATTCTGTTGCCACCAAAATGTATGTTTTCTGGTTTGATGATGGGTTTATTGGTCCCACGAAATCAAGAGCCCATCGCTCAAATGGTTCTATGACTAGCTGTGGTTTCAGAGGCATCTCATCTGACTGACTAGGGCATCCCGTTCTTTGGCAACTGTCATAGGCTTGAACAAATTTCTTTGCATCTTTGAAAATTGTGGGCCAATAATACCCTGTTTGTAACACTTTATGTCTAGTCCTGTGATCAGCGAAATGTCCACCACATGGTTGGTCATGGCAGGCTTTCAAAATGTCAAAAATTTCATCCTCTCAAATGCATCTCCTAATATGCATGTCCGCCCCTGTGTGAAAAATCAATCTGGTAGTCCCAGTTTTGGGATCTAGGGGAAAATCTCTATGTGTATGTGTTTTATGTGTTATGCTCTCGCTTTATTTATTTTCTGTGTTTTAGAATTCGTATGCAAGTAATTTTTGTATGGCGTTAAAACCTACATGTGGTATCAGAGTTGTTTTGGCTTCAAGGGGATGCCTTTGTTTCTGAGGGATTTCACTTGGGCCCGTGGTAGACCCTGTTCAGTGGGAGATCTACAGGATCGATTCTGGTGGGGAAAGAAGATGGCAAGAAGTGAAAAGATAGAGATTGAGAAATTTAATGGTTAGACTTTTGAGTTGTGGAAACTCAAGATGGAGGATCTATTGGTGGATAAATATCATAGTTCAAAGTAGATCCGGGTATTAAACCAACGAGAGTGTCTGATGAAGAATGAAAGAAGTTGGATCGGAAGGGAAAGAGCGTAATACGATTGTGTGTCTCAGATTCAGTATTATTGAATGTATCAGGGGAAGCTACAATGAAGGCAATGTGGTTCAAGTTAGGGACTTTATACCAATCTAAGTCTCTCGTGAATAAACTATTCCTATGGAAAAAACTGTATAACCTGAGGATGAAAGATGGAGACTCGGTGACAGAGCATCTAAATACATTTGATACTGTGGTAAGTCAGTTATTGTTTATTGATATTAAAATTTTAGATGAAGATAAGTGCATCAGTTTGTTGTGTTCTCTACCAGATTCGTGGGATATTCTAGTTATTGCAATAGGTAGCAATGCAACTGCCTTGCAGTTTGATGAAATAGTCTTAGCCTTGTTGAAAAAGGAGATGAGACAGAAAAATATGGAGAGCCAGAATGGTGATGCCTTGTCTGTACGAGGATGGTCCCAGAATAGAAACAAAAATAAGTCATCAAGTGCGAAATCTAAATCTAGAGGGAGATCTAAATCTACAGGAAAACCTGTAAAGGTGTGCTGGAAATGGGGAAAGGAAGGGCACTACAAAACAGACTGTAAATCTAAAGCTCCTCACAGAGGAAAGGGATATGATGATGTTCCTTCTACAGAGGAAAAAACCACCTTAGATGAAGGTGGGGATGTGTACTTGGCTTCTTCAGGTACACATGTAGATCATGAGGCTTGGTTGATTGACTCAAGTGCATCCTTTCACTTCACTCCCCATAGAGAGTAGTTCTACGAGTATGAAAAATATGATGGTGGTGATTTCTTCTTTGGGGATGACAAGAAGGCTAGAATCATTGGTCATTGAAAATTTAAGTTGAAGTTGCAAGGTGGAAGGATTAGAACACTTCTGGGTGTTTTGCATATTCCTGCATTAGCCAAAAATCTAATTTTCGTAAGTAAGTTGGATGATGCAGATGTAAAAACAATGTTTGAGAAAGATACATGCAAGATAGTTTAGGGAGAATTGGTATTGATGTGGGGAGTTCGGATTGGAACTCTATGCAAGCTGCAAAGTAGCATTGTTATCGATGGGTGCAACAGTTCTATGGTTCTTGAAAATGGAGTAGAAAATCTAGTGATCTTTGGAGAAAAGACCATGCTATGGCATCAAAGGCTTAGAAATATTGGAGAGAAGGACCTTTGAATCCTTCATGGTAAAGGTATGGTAGAAGGTATGACTAATAGCTCTCTAGATTTTAATTTCTGTGAAAATTGTGTTTATGGAAAGCAGAATCGGGTGAGTTTCCCCTCTGGTGTTAAGAGGGAGAAACAAATATTAGAGCTTGTGCACAATGATGTGTTTGGACCTGTGAAGGTTGCATCACTGGGTAATTCTATGTACTATGTATTATTTATAGATTACTTCTCAAGGAATACATAGATATATTTCCTCAAGAAGAAATTTGAAGTCTTTGACCAACTTAAAGAATTTAAGGCTCTGGTGGAAAACCACACAGAGAAGAAGATAAGGGTTCTGAGGATAGATAACAGTGGAGTGTTTTGCAAGAAGGAATTTGAAGAATTCTATAAGACGTGTGGTATAGCACGACAGAAGACTACTCCATACACACCTGAGAAAAATAGAGTTGCAGAAAGAATGAACAAGATGTTGATAGAAAGGATAAGAAGCATGTTCAATGGTGTTGGGTTAGGACAGGAATTCTGGGCAGAAGCGGTGGATAATACATGTTACCTGGTCAACATGTCACCTTCATTAGTGTTGGATGATAAGACTCCACAAGAAGTATGGACTGGTAAGAAACCCTCTCTTACACATCTGAGGGTATTTGGATGTGATGCATATGTACATGTTCCAAAGGAGAAACGAACCAAGTTGGACAGTAAATATGAAAAGTGCATCTTTATTGGGTATAAGGATGGTTTAAAGGGTTATAAGCTTTGGAACCCAGTAACAAGGAAGGTTGTGTACAGTCGAGATGTGATGTTCAGAGAGGTGAAAGATGTTATTAAACAGGAAGTCCAACCAAAGGAACATGTGAAGATAGAGTTTGAACTAAAGAAGGAAGAATCAGACTCTGTAGCAGAGGAGGAATCAGAAGATGAAGAGCCACAAACTTCGGCTGTAAGAAGATCAGCTCGAGAAAGAAGGTAGCCAGAAAGGTATAGTCCATATGCTTTATGTTCAAACTTTGCTTTGTCTATTACTGATGATGATCCCAGAACTGTGAAGGAAGCGATGGAAAACTCTTGAAAGAGGCCATGGTTGATGAAATGGCATCTTTGCACAAAAATGAGGCTTGGGATCTGGTGGAGTTTCCGGCTGGAAGGAAACCCATTGGCAGCAAATGGGTGTTCAAGAAGAAGACAAATGCAGAAGGGAAGGTGGAGAAATACAAAGATCGGTTAGTAGCAAAAGGTTATTCCCAGGTGCCAAGAATTGATTTTGGTGATATTTTTTCTCCTGTTGCCAAGGTAACTTCTATTATATTACTTTTATCTGTTGTTGCTGCTTTTGATTTTGAGTTAGAATAGATGGATGTGAAGACAACATTCCTTCACAGGGATTTGGAAGAGGAAATCTACATGAAGCAACCTGAAGGCTTTGCGGTGAAGGGTAAGAAAGAACTGGTATGCAAGTTAAAGAAGTCTCTGTATGGTTAAAACAGTCACCAAGGATGTGGTATCAGAAATTTGATACATTTATATAGGGACTTGGCTTCACCAGAAGCAAAGCAGATCACTGTGTGTATTTTAATTAATTGGTGACCGTGTTATTTATATGGTCTTGTATGTGGATGATATGTTGCTGGTTGGAAATGACAAAGAAATTATCCAGGATTTGAAGACCCAATTGTCCTCCAAATTCTACATGAAAGATCTTGGTGCTGCAAACTATATTTTGGGCATGGAAATTAAGAGAGATCGAGCAAAGAGGAAGCTCTATTTAGAACAAAGGAAGTATGTCGAGACAATAATGCAGAGGTTTAATATGCAGGATAGTAAATCAATGAAGGTTCTTATTCCTGTAGGTGTAAAGTTATCTGTTGAACAGTGTCCCAAGACACAAGAAGAGTAAGAGGACATGTCCCATGTTCCATATGCAAGTGCAGTCGGTAGCTTGATGTACGTGAGGGTCTGTACTAGACCATAAATTGCACATGCAGTGGGAGTATTGAGCAGGTTTATGTCAAAACCAGGGAAGGAGAATTGGACAACAGTGAAGTGGGTTTTTCAGGGATTTGCGTGGCACTAGTGATTAAGATTTGTGCTACTAAGGAAGACTAGGATTGGAGATATTTTTAGATTTCCATGGCTTTGTTGATGCAAACTGGGCTGGAGATCTGGATCAAATAATATCTACAAGTGGGTATGTGTTTAACTTATTTGGAGGTGCAGTCAATTGGATGAGTAAGAAACAATTTGTAGTGGCATTATCAACTACAGAGGGAGAATACATGATAGGCACTCATGAAAGCAAGGAAGAAGTTTGGTTGCAGAGATTGTGTTCAAGTATGGGGTTAGTATAGGGAGTTATAAGGATAGACTGTGATAGCCAAAGTGAAATTTTCTTGGCAAAGAAAATTCAATGACAAAGAAAAAGGCAAAGCACATTGATGTTCAATATCACTTTGTGAGGGATATGATAGAAGACAAAAAGGTGTTGTTGGTAAAGGTGGACACTTTGAAGAATACTGTAGATGCATTGACAAAATCTGTGACCTCTGAGAAGTTATCTTGGTGTAGAGAAACAATGGGCATTGTAGGGTCAGATAAATGACTAAGATCTCTTGTGGCCCCCAGTGGAAATAAAACAACAAGTCGAAGAATGTTGGGTTGTGTTATATTCTTTCCACGACTAGTTCCCCTACTTAATCGAGGGGTTAGAGAGGGGGGTCACAGGGAGGTTAGTAGCCCCCCCTGTCTAGGGGTTTGAGGGGGGCAGGTATCCCCTCTCTATGGGGTCCAGGGCAGCACCCCGGGGCAAATTGTTTTGGACCCTATATTAGGTGGGCGAACCTACCTATGGTTTTGTGCATGGTTTTCGGTCCATGTTATTGGGTGATTCGGCATGTATAAATATGTATTGTAGCATTGAAAGGAACATAATGAAAAATCAATCTGGTAGTCCCGATTTTGGGATCCAGGAGAAAATATCTATGTGTATGCATTTTATGTGTTATGTTATCACTTTGTTTATTTTATGTGTATTAGAATTCATAAGCAGGTAATTTCTGTACGGGGTTAAAACCTACACTTGAAATGTGTGAAAACAAAGTGAAAGAGACAACTGTAAGAATGAAAGCATGTAAAAATGACACTTGAAAAATATAGATCAAATAAAAACAACTCTTGAAAGAGAAAAATAAAGAAAATCTGATAGTTGAGAAACTCACTGAGAAGATGGGGCATTTGCAACCATGAGTGGGAGAATGGTCCTTATATTTCAATAGTGCACTGAGCTAAATGTTATTTTGGTAGCTCAAGAATAAATTCCCTCCTTTGGATAACCTTCTGCATCTAGACAAGACCTCTTCTCCCTTGGAATATTTTGATTTCTTCAAGGAAAAATATATTTTTAATGTGAAAATCCACATGTGCACAAAATTACAAGTCATCCTAAAGGACAAATTGGATCTCCAAAGAAGCATATAAATACAAGTCAAGTCAACCTCATTTGGACACACATCTTCTTCTTCTCTTGGAGGTTCGTAAAAATCTGAAATTGCAAGTCTTCTCTCACACATTGGAGTAGGAGAGAATATATTCTAGGAGGACCAAAATTTGTCTTTGACTATCCTTTGACCAATGTTGACTTTTTGGTGTTTGGGCATACTTTGACTTGGTTTGAATTCAAATTTGGATATGTCTTTGGAGATTGAATTGATTGGCAAAGAGGATGAATTTTGTTGGGCACTTTGACCTTGGTTGACTTAAATACTGCAACCAGGGTTTTCACATATTTTGACATTGAGTTTGACCAATTTTGGCGGGCTATTTTGGGATTGTTTTGACTGAATTTTGACCAACGTTCATGGTCAGATTTTTGGACACTTGACCGAGCTCCTTTGGTGGAAATTTTACCATTGGTCATTTATTTTTTGGGACTGTTACTGCTACCATTGACTTTGACCAAAATTGCAGGCTTGACTATATTTGACTTTGAAGCCCATTTATTGGATATTGGTTGGTTGATCTCTTCGATAGCCAAAGAATTGAATTTGAATCCTTTTTCGATAAATGGAATCATTGTATCTATCTATTGAACATTTTATGAAAATCAAATAAGAAGAATAATTTGAAATGGTTTTCCCCCTTCTATGGTTTTCCCCTGGTCTTTGACCAAATCTTATGTCTCTTATTGTTTTTTATTGTCTTCTATTGTAATTTGCATTTACTTTTCTATCTAAAATTGTTATTTGTTTCTATAAGATTGAAATTGATTTGAAAGTGATCACTCTTAGAAGAAATAATTGGGCTCAAGTGATTGTAACAACATAGAACAATGGAAAATTAGCATGGTTTTAGAGCCAAGGTAAAGACAAGCCCAAACAGACAAGAGACTAAAACAATCATATTTGGGAGAATCTTAAGGAACCTATTTGAATTGGTCAATATGTCCACCTCTTACTTCAAGGATTTTGAGAAGCTAGGTGACTCATTAAATTTTCATTCTTTGCAGATTAGGTTGGAAGTGACATTGGATGAAAATGATGTCTTGGATTAAATTGAAGGAAATTTTCCTAATCCTTCAAAAAATGCTCCTACTACTACCAAGTCCAAGTATAAGAATGGTGAGATCAAAGCTAAGAAATTCTTATTGATTCCTTGCAAGATAATTTTCTTAGTTATATTGGAAAATTGAAGAATTCTAATGATATCTACAATAAGATGGTTGGGATGTATTAGGTCAACAACTTGAATCATATCCTCTCCTCGAAGAATAAACTCAAGAAATTGAAGATGAAAAAGGGGGAATTTATGCAGTGTTATGTCATGAGAGTATCCAAATTAGGGGATAATTGCAAACTATTGGTGAGCCCATATATGATAGAGAGTTTGTGTTGGTCACTCTTCAAGGTATTCCTCCTATTTGGAAACCTTCATCACTACTATAAGCAATGATAATAGTCTCCTAACATTTGATGAGCTCATTGGTAAATGCACTCAAGAGGAGACTAGGATGATTGCTAGAGGAAGTATTCAAAATCATGAAGAGGGATAACCCTCTGCATTTTGTACTCAAGAGAAGAAGAGGAAAGGTAGATGGATACCATCTCATCCAAGAACGTCTTCTCCTGAATTCGAGGACTCAAAGAGAAGGGGTAGAAAAGATAGGCCTCAAGTTGAATGTTTCAACTGCCACAGACATGGTCATTATTCCCGAGACTATTTGAGAAAGAGAGATGCCCCAAGGCCCTACTACAAAAAACAAATTTACCGGTAGAAGAAGAGGCAATGATAGAAGAAGGGTTGATGATAGGAGAAAGAGAAGTGATTGAAAGAGAATAGATTCTCTTGTTAATCATGAATAAAGTTGTCACCCGCAAAAGAAATCAAGGAATTCAAGCTATGAAAATGATGAGTTTGCTACTCAATATGAATATATTCTTATTTCTACTATTTCTAGTTCTTCTATTCCGTATTTGTATGATAGTTGGTTGGTAGATAGTGGGGCTTCTAGACATTTCTTTGGGTACAAGGAAGTCCTCTCGTATCTAGTTTAGAGAGAGTCAAATATGAAGATCATTCTTGGGGACAACTCTAAATATTGAGTAAAGGGTGTTTTAGATCTGGATGGAAATTGGCATCCATCCATGGTAATCATCGATCCATGGTATTTATCCACTCATGGAATATACCCATGCTATTTTAAGTGGAATCCACCCATGGTATTCATCCACCCGAGGTATTTATCCACCCATGGAATTTACCCATGGTATTGTAAGTGGCATCCACCCATGGTATTTTCTCATGGTATTGTAGGTGAGATCCACCCATGGTATCTACCCAAACATGGCATTTAGATGTGGTATTATAACTAAAGAAAAACTATAGGTAACAAGTCGCATTTTGTAAAAGGATATATGGTCCACCACAATGTAGATTTTACAATTATTCTCTATTTTAATAAAAAATTTCATGGTGGTTTTTTTTAATGTGTATTCTCCTATTTTCGTTTGGTATTTTAATTTTTTAGATCATGGGGGCTCTCCCCCCCCCCCCCCCCCCCCCGATCCATTCATTTTTTAGATCTTGGGTGCCTCCCCCCAAGATCTGAATCAGTCGTATCAGAGCTAGGTTACGACTCCATGGGAATGAGGGTTTGACGTATATTTCAATTTCAAAATTTAGAGCAATATTCAACAAACTTCATGCATGTGCTATGACCTCCACAAAGCACTTTCTTGGGCAAAGCAGGAATATTGTTTTTTCATTTTTTTTGCAGGAATTTTTTGGGTGGTGAGTTTGTAGATCAGATCTGAAACTTTTGGTTCCAAATTTACAAAAATGAATAACATATCTAGATTTTTTGTGAAAAAATACTCAAATTCAAAAAAACAATTGACCGAATCAGAGTCTGGATGAGGGAGATATCGTTCATTTAAAATTAGCTTTGTTGCTGAAATTGTTCTGATGAAAATTCATGGACAACGGATATCCTATCATTTTTTACTGTTTTTGTGCATAATTTCAAACCAATTATTACATCTTTGATCTCCTCTTGAAAAACCACTCAATTTCAAAACACAAATTGTTCGAATCGGAGTTCGGATGAGGGAGATATCGCTGATTGAAAATCAGCTATTTGTTTAGAATTTTTGTGATGGCATGACAGTTGCAGTATAAATTTGATTTCCAAAGTGTTCAGATAAGGATTTCAATCACATAGGAAGATGTAGAATGGTCATTCTATTTATAAAAATAGGTTATAATAAATATTCTAAGTTATATTGACCAAGTTATTCCCATTTTAATTATTTTTTATATTTGGAGCAACATTTAGAGTGGGTTCCCTTTGAAGATGTGCCCTCCCACCCCACTTTAATAGGCACCTGCTTTACATTCATCAATTTCAGCATAGCAACATCCAAATTGGGTTCTTTGGAGATGTTCCCTCCCACCCCAGGCTATGTAGGAGCATGCTACTTCATCAACGGTCAGTATCACGGTTATGGGTCAACCACACGAAATCCTTGTCATCAAAGTCCATTGTCTTTATTTCTATTTTCTTTCTTATAAATTTTCTTCCATCACCTCCTAATGAGCATTGTAGGTACATCGTCTAGACCTTCCAATGCTTTGGCAAAAAATTTAAGAATAAAACAAAGTTTGTGGGACTAGGATTCTCCTAGGAAGAGGGGGAGACAGTTATGAGAAAAAAATTCTCTAGACCAAGGAAGGCTTTGTACGGGACTCAAGCATAACATTCTAAAAGTGATAAATATCATAAGATTCCTTGTTGATCTTTTTATCATATGGCTTATTTCATAAAGAAACAGAAGGACTCATGTAATAGAGGTAATAGTAGTGGTAGGAGGATTTGCTTCTATGATAAAAGGGAGTAGTCAAGCCCTACTTTAGTGTCATAGGGAGTTGATGTATGATTTCAACATGAAGGATATTGGTTGGATACACTACTTGTTAGAACTAGAAGTGTGGTAGAAGCTAGGTAAGGATATTATCATGATCCTTCAAATATTTGGGATGATGGAAATACAATCTTTTATATGGGGTTTATGACTGCAGACATAAATATCTTCCCTGGGTCTAGTGGCTAACCTAGAAAAATAGAAAGACAAAGGACCCAATTTTTTACTTAAAGTAAGTATATGAGGGGAAGAAACCTACTTTGAATATGTCATATGTTGCGCTCCTTTGGCTTGAATGCTCCAATCCTAGCTCCAATTGCCAAAATTAGAACCTGCACAACTAGACAAGAAGCCAATAAACTATGAGATCTATGTAACATCATCTATCTAGTTCATTCAAAATATCAACATGGTATTGAAATATATGAAATAAAAAAATCACATATAGGAAAACAAAATGACTATTTTTATTGATATAAATGGAGTGAGTTACAACCATAAATAGGTGTCGATCTTGTAGAAGAGCTCCTCCAAGTTATTGACTTGTCCTTCCTTTGTCACAAAGTGTACCTCCAATCACCCTAAATGCATGAAAGGATAATTCTCACAAAAACAACATAAGGGTAGAATCACTCTCCAAAATCCAACCAAAACTAACCAAGTGCTTGTGGAATGAGGTAAATATATAGGAAGGATAGGTAGCTCATGAATTCTGATCCATTTACCAATCTAGGATTGAGATCCCAAAGTGATGGGAGGATGAGCTCAAGGGATAAGATGGTGATTTCTCCAAGGTGGAATTAGATAGGATTTGAAGTTTTATCCAAGTTAAATTGTTGAAACAACCTCTAGAATCTTCTCAAAAAGGAAGTTTTAGAAAAAAAATTAATTTTTCATGAATTTCTAGAATTAACACACCCCCACAGTTATGCAATGTGCACTGTATAACACCCTGAGAGAGGAGAGAGTGCACTGCAAGGCAGTTGCTTAGTTATGTCGGATGAGATGGTCCTTAAAATCTTGGAAACTCGGCAGTTAAGAGCAGAAACTCAGGGATTTAGCAGGGTCATCCTTAGTTCTTTGAGCAAGGATGATGAAAAGCGGTAAAAATATGTTGATTAATCCAGTTGAAGGCCTATTGACCAGATGTAACAAAATGACCTATAACACAATCCATGGCCATTTCCATGATAACTAGCATGAAGAAGCTAATTGCTAGAGGGATCAGTCAGATTACTACAATGAGTCTGCTTCAATGTTAAGTAGCTATGGTGATGGTTCCAGTGAAGGAAGCAGTTATAGGGATATATCGATTCAGATTTAGTAGAGAGTGTTGAAGAAAGGAAGAGCGCATTAGGATGATTATTGAGTTTTGATTTTTCTTGGGTAGGAAGCAAACATTTTTCACACTCAGTAATGTAAAGGCTAAGTATATTGTAGCTAGTATGGCAAGTTGTAAAGTAGTGTGGCTTTAGTAACTATTTGTAGGATTCTTTGATCAAGTGCAAGTGATGACCATGATGACAAGTCAAATCATATTTAGATCAAGTGTCCATACATGGTATACAAGGGAGTAATGAGACTCCAATTTATTTCTATAGTTGAGCAGGTTGCTAAAATTCTTAAAAATGCTTTGTCCCAGGGAGAAGTTGTTATACTTCAGGTATGATCTTGAGAAGTTTGTATACTCCAGGGACAATCTTGAGAATTTTTTATAATTCAGGGACAAGCTTGAGAAGTTTGTATACTTCAAAGACAAGTTTGAGAATTTTTAATATTTCATGTACAAGCTAGAGTGGTTGAGAATGTTTTCCTCAATTAGAGAGAGTCTTGATGTTGTTGCATCAAGGGACAGACATCCCCCCTAGGTTAGAATATAGGAAAGTCAAATTATTGACTAGGGGCCACAAAATTTGGCTAGGGAGAATGGCACAAAGAGCATTAAGGCAAGGATTTCTCCCCACGTGGGTGAGTGAGTTCCTTTAGCATAAATTAGGAGAGTTACCTTCCAATTAAAATGCAAGAATGTTAATAGCCCAAGGCTCCACCATCGGTCATAGGTGTTAACTAGGTTCTAAGTGGCAACTTAGATAACTGGTGAAATTATCCAAGCGACCACTTGTTGAGCATGTTGTTGATATGAGATGCTTTCCATAGGTACTGGATAGATACATCAACATAGCTAGCTCATTCAACATCTTCCTAGAGAAATTATTTCAATAATAGAACATCTGGGTTGTCATTATGAATACCTACATAGATAAGAGGGAGTGTTGATTTTTGTAGCTATGATTGGTCTTCATGATTGATATTTTGGCCCTCCAAATATATGTAAGACATTTTCTTCAAGTCATATTCAAAAAGAGGGAACCTTGAATTTTCAACTATTGAATTTTTCCTCCAAATGTAAGGTTGGCTCTTCCACAAGTTTAGGTCAGATCATCCTAGAAGAATGCCTATTCAACCTCATCCATTCATTATAAATATGACATTTTTCCTCTCCTTTTAAGCAAGATTTTCGAATAACAAAAGACATCCTCTGAGGTATAATTATGGGCCAATCTTAGGTAGAGTAAGAGAATGCAATTGAGGAAATTTCTAATGCATGAGACGAAAATGACTTCTCGAAGGCAAGAGGTCGAAATTTTAGGAGAGCAAATTTTTTGGAGGCCGAAATTTCAAGAGGGTGAATTTATCTCTATTTGATCATTAGTCAATTTGATTTTATTTGACTAAATTTTTTTAGATTGTATCTCTTGTTGAATGCAAAACATTCTCTAAGAAATGGTGGGTTTTTCCCTTGGTTTTGGGTTTTCCCAAGGTAAATTTTATGTTTCCTCTGATTGGTTTCCTCTTCATCTTTTCCCTATCATTAATATTTTACATGATCTAGATTTATACAAGAAAACAATAAAGTATAGAAATAACCATACATACAGAGATGTAGTGGAAATAATACTTCATTTCATTAATGTAAAGTACTGAAATATGTTTACAAACAGAAATGGAAATAAACCAGCTAGGACGATGGTAGCTTATCTCTGAGAAGAGATGTGGCATCTACATGCCTCTGAACTGTGTTACACTGAGGCTTGAAGGCCTATTTATTGCTGAGAAACAATGGAAAACCCTAAACATCCAAAAATCTAACTCTAGGAGATGAAACACGAAACTATGGGCCTCGTTTTGGGTAAATTGGTACATCAACTTCCTAGGGTCGTAACTTTGGCATATGATCTTCGGTTGACGCGCACAATACATCGTTAGAAAGATCTATCCAAGGAATACAACTTTGGGATGAGAAACATTGATCCATGGACCCATGTTGCTCCTAGTTTTCTCATAAAACGTCGTTTAGGGCCTCAAAATGGCTCCAGAAGTTCAGGACTCGAAAAACTACTAAAAATAGTAAATTGTGCTACAATTAAGGAAAATAAAAAAACTAAAAGAGACAGTTGTGTGGGTCTAAGTGGGAGAGATGGGTGGCCACCAACATCCACCTAGATCATTCCTCTTCCCTTAGGAATCAATGGTCCCCATTATGTTGAGTTCCTCCATGAGATGAAGAAACTTCTGCTGAACTTGGTCCCTCGTGAGTTGTTCTGCAACCTCTGATGTGTCCAGTAATGGTGGAAAGCATGGTCGAGGGTGGTCCACAATGAATACTCGGTGCAAGCCAAGGAATGGGGGAATTCTCTACTCCAAAGCATCATTTCCCACAGCCTCCATAATGGTGTAAGGACCATAGCAGAGTGGTCTGAGCTTCTGATGGGATTTTGTAAGGCGTTCTTTTTGTAGATGCAACCAGACTTTGTCGCCCACTTGAAACTTGTGTGATACCTGATGTTGATCATGTCATTGCTTGTACTTGGAATTTTCCAGAATGTAGTCGTGATCAATCGACCCGTTGAGTAGAGGTGCTCTGGGAGTTAGATCAAATGAATGCTTGACTTGACAGTGCAATGGTACCCTTGTGGGTGAGGAGAAGATATTCATGTCTTCTTTCATGACTGTATCCATCTATTGCTGCAACTGCATGGAGGAACCCTTCGCGGGAGTCATGGATGTGGCAACGATCTTCCCCTTACTTTCGGAGCCAACCAGACATAAAATGAATTTCCTAGTCTAAGAGATGATCTTGTTGTATTTCTTAGCAGAGATCAAAGAGTTGGTGGTAGGTGGGGCTACCTCTGGTATCTTGTAGAATGAATTACCCAAAGAAATAATAATAGTGCGACGCCTTGACTCATACATAGCATGTCGCCTCCACATGGATGGTTTGTCTAATAATACATCACAAACATCAAGAGGTGCAACATCACACAATACCTCATCTGTGAAGGGCTTGATGTTGTAGGGAAGGTGGCAATGTTGGTGGACTCGGAGATCACGTCCTTCGTGAAGCCACCTGATATTGTACGGCTGCAGGTGTGGTGTAGTCAGTAGGCTCAACCGCTTCACGACCTCTGCTGAAATGAGGTTCTTATGGCTTCCACTATCAACAATGAATTATAGTGGCGAACCCTTCACCCACATTTGTGAGTGGAAAAGACTCTCCCCCTCCTCTGGATCTTCGGGCTCATCCTTTTGGACCTTGGCGATGGCAACAGTGGCACTGGGCTCTGCATCAGTGATTTGCTTCCCTTTGGCATTCCCTTTGTCAGGTTCTGACTCAGGGTTAGAACATGCATTTGATCTTTAAGCCTTCAACTCGGCCACCAGCGACTGCTTGGTCCGACACTCACTTATGTTATGAGTGGGGATCTTATGGAACTCACACCACTTTCCTGTGTCATTATTTTACTTCGTGGTGTTGTTCTTTTCTTGTGGCTTTGACGGGTTGTCTTGGGTCACCTCGCCTTGGCTTTGTCATTTGTTCTTTAGATTCGCAGATCCAAAGTCTCGCTTCTTTTGTTTAAAATTCTTCTCAATCTTGGCAATGCATCGGTATGTCATGCCGAGCGAGGAGATGTCCAGGAACTCCATCTCGTCTTGGATGTACTTGTGTAGGTAGCTGCAGTATTTGAGTACCAAATGCAGTTCAAAATCCTTGATACCTAACTTTGTATGAAGGGTATGAAAAATATTTGTGAACTCTGGCACATCTTGGTCCCTTCCCTGCTGCAGCGTGGTCCACTTGATGTATTTTTCCTCATGGCTCTTGACAGGGTAGTACTGCTCCTTGATGGCATCTTGGAATGAATTCTGAGTGGGTGCATCTTGTTGGGACCTAACCCAGTTTCAGAGTTAATTAGCCAAAAAATCCCTATACTACTGGCCCTTTTGGCAATAGTCCGTGGAGCACAGACTGAGGCCTCACCTGAAGTAGTATGGGGGGTGTTGGAACCAGGTTTCTGCACCCTTGAAATGTTTAAGGGTTTGATTTTGTTCAACTACTTGTCTCTGCATGTAGGTTGCTTCGTACACTTCCCTAGCCTTTGTGCCCTGATATACTTTCCTTTGCACAACCCTAACCAGGGGCACTGGGCTTTCATGTTGTTGGAGCAGCGCTCTGCACTATTTCCCTAAGTTGCACCTAAGATCTTACCTATATTCCTACACCAGGTAGTTATATTCGTGTAAATGGATGCATTACGTTATACTTCGTTATACAGTACATTCATATGAGTTCGCATAGCAAATAAATAGTACACTTGCAATTTATACCCGATAATACATTAAATAGAAAATATACACAAAAATATGATAAAACTTATCTTTATTGATGTTTCCAATGGTTACAGACTCGACCTGCCCTACGCACTCAACTGCAGGGATTTGCATACTCATCTATGGACTACTAGGCCTCTACGCTCTTAGCTGCAAAGTTCTCCTACTCTACGACCCAAAGCCATGCTTTAACCTTCGACTCAATCTCTTAGACTCATCATGCTTCTATTCTTGACTTCACTATGCTATCTTCTACACTTAGAGCCTCACTCTATTTATATAATCCCATGGTCCACGGACCATGGGTAGGCCTATCAAGCCGACATTACATTAGAAAAATGAGGGCGGACAACCCTGTGACTCTATTATGATTTCACGCTCTGCACCCACAAATCACAGAGCCTTTACAAAGGACTTGGTAAAAACTTGGGCTTTAAGCGCCAAAACATGCCTTTGGGGGATTCCATGCCCAACACGGCTAAAAACAGTGAGCACGTACTTTCATCCTTCTTCTTGCAGTAGGTTTCCCACCAATCTTTGACATGGGGGGCTGCTTTGAGAAGAGCGAAAGTAATCTTTTCCCAGCTGGAAAAATCATGAACAGAAAAATACCCTTCTAGCAGATTTAACCATTTATCTACGGCATCTACATCTATCTGACCCTCGAATATAGGGATTTCAAAGTTAACTTGTACCTTATGGATGTGGCATTTCCAGAATAGCTACTGGAAGTATATGCATTATCCATGGGTAGTCGCTGAAGGATCTGGTCAAAGTTGTCCATCATCACGTTCCTTTGTCACTCGAGGGCTTCTTCGAGCAAGATTTTGATAGGATCTCTTGCCCCCTCGTCTTTCTCTTCATCCGCCATGGGAGGTTGTTGGGATTTGCGAGGCTGATATTGCAAGGGTTCAACTAGATCGAGCCCTAGCTCCTTATATCTTGACCTCGTTGGGGCATGAAAAGAAAAAACAAAGAAAGAGTAGACTGCTCTGATACCACTGATCCATATTATATAGGAATGCAATAAAGTATAGAAATAACCATAAATACAAAGATGCAGTGGAAATAATACTTCATTTCATTAATCTAAAGTACTAAAATATGTTTACAAATAGAAATGGAAATAAATGAGCTAGGGCGATGGTAGCTTATCTATGAGAAGAGATGTGGCAGCTACATGCCTCTAAATTGTGTTACACTAAGGCTTGAAGGCCTATTTATTGTTGAGAAATAATGGAAAATCATAAACATCCAAAAACCTAACCCTAGGAGATGAAACACCAAACTATGGGCCCTGTTTTGGGCAAATTGGTACATCAACTTCCCATGGTCGTAACTTTGGCATACGATCTCCGTTTGATGCGCACAATACCTCGTTAGAAATATCTATCTGAGGACTACAACTTTGGGATGAGAAACAATGGTCCATGGACCCATGTTTCTTCCAGTTTTCCAAAAAAATGTCTTTTAGGGTCTCAAAACGGCTCTGGAAGTTGAGGACCCGAAAAAACTACAAAAAATAGTAAATTGTGCTACAATTAAGGAAACTGAAAAAAATGAAAGAGACAGTTGTGGGGGTCCAAGTGGGATAGGTGGGTGGCAACCAACATCCACCTAGATCATTACAGTTGATTATTGTTTCTTGTGTAATTACTTATTGATGAATACAACATAAAATGAATTGGTTAAGAATAATTAGAAATAATTAACAATTAAGGAAATCATTAAAAATCAACATGGTATCAATGCTATGGTGAAAGAGAAACCTTGAAGTGAATAAAAATTAAACTTAGGGCTTGTATTATCCCTCCTTAAGAAGACCATCCAATATTTATTTTTATTTTTTATTTATTTATTTATTTTTATTTTTATTTGTTTTCTATTAATCAAGAAGGAAGAAGGACGAAGTCTTGAATTAGGAGGCTGAAAATTCCTCAGTATTAGCATAGGTAGGCCGAGAATGCCTCAAAGACTAGTTATAGTGGGCGAAAAAGGCCTTAGGGCTTGTTATAGGAAAAAACTGAAGAAGCCTTGGAGAATGAATTCTCTATTGTGCAAATGAAAGTCTATGACCTGGTTTGATTAGGAGCTATAACATTCATTTAAAATGCTATAAATGAACTTGTAAGGATAGTTGACTATATGGCCTTCTCTTATAAAAGAAAAATGTTGTATAATTAAGGAAGGATTTATGGAGGACTATATGTAAGTCTATAATTAATAAGAGGTCGTGTTCCTCATCATTTTTGGAGACTAATTTTCTCTTGTGAAGTTTTAGTTATTTTCAAAATTGATAGGCTAAAATCCTACTCTTTTAGAAGGTCAAGATCCATTAGGATTTGAATATGTCAATGACAAGAAGGTTCAGACAACTTACTTGAAGAAAAAATGGAAACATTCTAAAATATACACTCTAAAGGATGAAATCATCCTACGAAGTTTAAATCATTTCAAAATTAAAGTTAGTATTGTAAAGAACAAATTTTTCTTCCATTACAGTGATTTTGAGAAGGGTGGTCTACTTGGTATGGAAGTCTCAAAGCCCTAGATTAATCCCAAATGACCTCAACACTAGTGCAAGGAAGAAAAAAACCTCAATATGGTAATATCAAAGACTAAGAAGCCTTAGGAAGTAGTTAATAAGTACGAAGTTGACAGTAAGGTCAGCATACCATTTCTTAATTATTTTAAAACACTTTGATTAATCTTAGATCTCAACTTTCTTAGAAGAAGGTATTGGTGCTTATTTACCATTATTCAATATCACGAGTTTAGATAGCTAAGTTGTAGTACAAAATATAGATCAGGTTGAAAGGTTTGTATTGATACTTTTGTAAAATATTTTTTTCCTAGACTTAAGATTAATACATGACACTATTTGAAAAGGTATGGCATCAGCAAGTACTCCCAATATTCCATCTCTTTGAAGGCTATGAAATCTAACAAGTATACTAGTTCCTCTAAAATTTCAATAAAGATCATTCCATGTATCACATTGTGATTGAAGGTTATTTATTTGCATCAGGTGATGGAACGAGTTCTTTTAGAAAACTCATATAGAATACATTGAAACATATTGTTTTGTTTACATGATTACAATCAACAAAGAGGAAGATGAAGCACTTCCTAATTAGCCAACAACATCACATTGTTAGAGAATTTATCTTGTATGCAGAGGCATGGGTCTCCATGAAATAGTATTTTTATCTTATGAATTGAATGAACTAACATGTTGATAATAACTACAAAAACAAGATTTATGCATTACAAATATGATGTCTCAAGAGATCTGAAATATTGGCAAGACCTAAACACCTCTATTGGGATATCTTTTCTAGTTGTAGAAAGCAAGTTTTTACATTGGAAATATTTAGTATGACTAAATTTGAGACTATGAAGCCAAATTGAAGGAATTTTTCTTGTTTGGACAATATTTAAGAAACTATGATAAAAGGCTCCCTCATTCTTGAAAGAGATGACAAACATAGGGTTTTGTAAAACCCTAGAAGACCTTAAAAATATCATTTCGTCCAAAGTCTTTGTAAGGACCCATGTTCATAAGAAGAAGTATTGTTTTGAAGTTGTAGAGTTTAATAACTTCTACTACTATGGCAATATATTGTATGATTAAGAGTTCAAATGATGAATTACATTGTACTATTGTAACATGCTGCTGAAGTCATTTCTTGATTCTAGTTGTTGCTAGCGCAAATCAGTAAATGGCAGAGTTTTTCAGAAATGATTAATTTGATTTGATTCAACTTGCTCCAAAAACATAGGGATCTAAGAAGGAGAGTCATGATATTTGTGCTATGAGACCTTATTGAAGAGTCGATAGTCCTAGGGTTTGTAAACCTTAGGTTAGTCTTGAAGGATATGATTAATAGAGCCCTAATGTTAGTAAACAAAACACTAGAGCTAGTCCTAGATCAATTCTACCACTAAAATGTGAAACTGTAGATCTTGATAGGAAAGTGATGTAATGATGAAAAGGATGAAGATTTTGGGAGATCGATGATTTCTAAAAGATGGAAGGGATCAAGAGGGTGATAACAAATTCCCCTCAATCCTCAAAAGATAAGTATCTTATAACTCTCTTCCTTGATTATCATTCTTGTTCTCTACTATTAGATAGCCTCTTTTCTTTATTTCCCTTTGCTTGATTATAATATTATTCCATGACCTCCTAGTAAGGATCGTAGGTACACCATGCAGACCTGTCAAGGCTTTCGTAGTAGATGGAAGAAAAAGAAAAGTTTGTGGGAGGAGGATTCCCAGACGAAGAGGGAGATATAGCTATGAGAATAATTTTCTCCAGACTAAAGAAGGATTTCTATGGGCCTCAAGAAAAACATTCTCAGAGTGATGTATATCAGATGACTCTTGGTTAATATTGTTATTATGTGGCTTATTTTGGATAGAAGCATAATGACTCACATGACAAAGGGAGAAACAATGGAGGGAGGATTTGCTTCCATGATAAAGGGTGTATTCAAGCCTTTATTTAGCGTTAAAGGGAGTTGACATATGAGTTTGAGATGAAGGATATTGGTTGGATACATTACTTCTTATAACTAGAAGTGTGGCAGAAGCCAGATAAGCATATTACCATGATCCTTAAAATATTTGCGATGATGGACAACTGTTCCATGGAAACTTCCATGATAACTAATATGAAGAAGCTAAGTGGTAGAGGGATAAACTAGATTTATAGAATAGGATTTGCTTCAATGTTAAGTAATTGTGGTGATCCCTCTAGTGAAGGAAGAAATCGCAAGGATATACAAATACAAATTGGGCAGGGATTGCTCAAGATAGGAAGAGAACATTAGGATGATGATTTAGTTTGGATTCTTCTTGGTCTGGAAGCAAACATATATCACACTCAGGATTGCAAAGGTTGTGTATGTTGCATCTAGTTTGGTGAGTTGTGAATCAGTGTGTCTTTAGTAACTACTCATAGGATTGTTTGATCAAGTGCAGGAGAAGACCATGATGATAGATCAAAGCACATTGATATCAATTACAGCGACATGGTACATAAGGGATAAATGAGGCTCTAATGCATTTCTATAATTGAGGAGGTTGGATACATGCTCAAAAATCCTTTGTCCTAGGAATACGTTTATATACTTCAAGGACAAGCTTGAGAATTTTTATATTTTAGGGATAAGATTGAAAAGTTTGAATACTTCAAGGAAAATATTGAGTGGTTGAAAATATTTTTCTCTATTAGAGGGAGTGTTGATGTTGCTGCATCAAGGGGCAGACATTCTTCCTAGGTCAAAATATAGATAACTAAAATTATTGACCAGGGGCCACAAAATGTGGCTAGGAAGAATGGCCTATAGATCATCAAGACCCAGAGTGCTCCCTAGGTGGGTGAGTGAGTTCCTTTAGAATCAGCAGCATATTTACCATTCAATTAACATGAAGAAATGGTAATAGCCCAAGGTTTCACCATATGTTACATGTGCTGACCAAGTCCCAAGCGAAGATTTGGATAATTATTGAATTTCTCCAAGTGACAACTTGTTGAGCATGATGTTGATGCAAGATCCTTTCCACTATTAATTTCGTAGCTTAGAGACAAATTCTCTGCTTTGGACAACCTTCCTCATCAAGAAAGACCCCTTTTAGTAGTTGGAAGAATTTAATTTGGTTAAGGAAAAATATATTTTTAAGGTGAAAACCCACGTGTGCAAAAGTAAAGGTCTACTTTAAAGAAAAAATGGGCACCCCTTGGAAGCATATAATTACATGACAAGTCAACCTCATTTGGACATCAAATCAAGCTTGTTCTTCCCTCTCTTCTTAGTATTGGTTTGTACCGGTCTGGAATTACAGGGTCCAACCTCACACATGCAAGGACGAGAAATTAAGCTAGAGCGACAAGGTTTGATCGAAGAAAGTTTCGCTATTGCCACTATGTTGATAGTGTGCTCCCTATGGATGGAGGGCTATAATTGTACTAACTATCACTATGTCCCAATATCTATGACCTAAAATATTGTTGACTATTTACTGTAGACTTTGATAAGTTTTAGAGCCTTTGACTTTAATCATATTTGTCTATTGAACTCATCTCTTGGATATTGGTTGGTTGGTTTTCTTGGATATTCAAAGGATTGAATCTGACTCTTTATTAATTAATTCAAACATTGTACTCTCTCTACTAAACATTTTATGATAATCTAATAAGAAGAGTAATTTGAAAAGGCTCCCCCCTTATGGGGTTTTCCCCTTGTCTTTGACCAATCTGGGTGCCTTTTGTTATTGCTCTTGGTTGTCTTCTACATTTCATTTATTTTTCTATATATAATTTCTATTTATTACTAAAATATTTATTTAATTTCTAATTTAAGTTAAGAATTGGGATAAAGTGATTGTAACAACATATAATATTTGAAAATGGTATGAGAGGCAAGGTGAAGACAAGCCCAAGGAGAGATGAACCCATAGTAATCATTATTGAAATAAGTTGAAGGATCCTATTTTATTTGGTCAATATTTCCACCTCTTACTTCAAGGATTCCCAGAAGCTGGGTGACTCATCAAACTTTGTTGCTTAGAAGATCAGGTTGGATGTGATATTGGATGAAAATGATGTCTTGGAATATGAGGAAGGAAAGGTCTGTGTACCTCTTGTGGAGCGATAAAAAGGGTCTTTTTAACACCTAATTACCTCACATTAATTGTCAACCCAGGGATGACTTTTTATTTCAAGAGTGTACTCAGTCTGAGGCGGCTATTTACTCAAGAGTAATGTTTTGCAGTATAGCGTTCAGAAAACACAAGGGTAGATGGATGCTAGACTTAAATTACTTCAAAAGGATAAAATCACACAAGGCAGCTTATCAGTCAAGGGTCCGGAAGCGATAACCCATCCCTCAAGAAACTGATGGAAAGGAAATTAGAGCATGGACCATAGGTCAGGGAGCTAGGCAGCGACTGCTAAGGCTCACTACAACCTTAGACCTTCTCTCACACCAAAGCAACAAATGCAAGTAAATGGAACGACAACAAGTAAAATAGAACAACAAATAAGAAATGGAATAGCAAGAAACTGAAATGTTCTAAACTAAATCATTCACTCAAACAACCATCAATTGAGGATATAGTAGCAATAACTCATTCCTATGGATATTGATGCAATTGAAATCAAACACACAACATTAAATAACCAATTGGAAAGTGCAAAGAATTAAATCAATCGTATTACTACAACTCGATGAAAATGAAACAATTGTGCTAATTAAAAGAATGCTGAAAGGTAAGCTTAAATAATTGCAGAAAGTAAATGAATAACAGCGCTAAGTATTAGAACTGAATAGCCAAACTTATATAACTGTAATGAACAAAAGATTGTTAAATTACTGGAGTGATCAGTGCAGCTTTGAAGATGAATTGAACAACGCAACAACATGCTGGCAAAAAGCAGTGAGCTCTGTTAAGAAGGAAATGAACAGCAACGTAATTTAAGTACAGTATATAAAACATATCAGTTCATTCAGTCTGGAAATACCAATCAGTAAAATTACATGATTACGATAAGTAGAAATAAAATCAAACTATCACACAATAAAGATCATGAAATAATGGTACAGGAACGGCAAGTGAATCCACCGGGGTTGGGCCCGTAACCACCAGTGATCACTGCCGGTAGTGCTTCAGAAGATGTGAAGGAATAATAACTCTGCTTATATATTGATCATCAAATTGAACAACGTTACATTGAGTGGTGCCTTCTCAGCAATGAGAGTCTGCAAATAAAATTACAGTTCAACATAATACTCGTTCCATCTCTCCCCCTATCCTATCACTCTTGAATCTCTAATTCTACATCCTCAATTCCATCATTCGAATCCCAAAAGTCTTTCTGAAGTCATCCTGAAGCCACCCTGAAGCCATTTCGAAGCCATCCCCTCTCTGATCTTTGTTTTCATTTAAATAGAGAAAGATCAGAGAACAGTTACAACATAGATAAGTACAACATGATTTCTTTTACAAAATTGGATGGATTCTAACCAATTGATCAACAAGAAAATATATTTCCATCTAACTTCCAACAAGAGCAAGGCGAATTTAGGTTTGCAGCTGAGATTTGGAGGACGGCCGCAACAGCAAATCTGAGAAAACCGTGCTCAAAGAACCCTATGTTTCTCCCTGTACAAGCCGAATTTGGGCAAACTGTTCTTTGGGAAGTTAATTGGACCCGGTCTGGACAAAACCCATGTTCCGATTTCTCAAATTCGTCTTCATTTGCTCAGAATCTCAACCGCAAAACTGTCACTCCTTAAACCAGCGAATTTCTGAGTTGGCATATTTAAAAATCAAATCTTCAATCTAGAAGTTACCTTGGAGGCTAAAAATGGTTAATAAGGTTATAACCAACTTAATAGAACTATCATTGATAAAATAATTCATAATCATCAATTTATTAGAAATAAAGGAGAATAAATAATATAAGAGCATAAATCATCATAAAATGGAGTTATATAATAAATTATAATAAATGACATGATGAAGATTAGTGGAAATGGGTGGGATAAGTGTTCAAAAGTGATAATAATAATGGAATATTAACGGCCCAACATACCCCCACACCCAATATGTTGCATGTCCTCATGCAACGAAAACTGAATATATTGCATGTCCTCATGCAACCCAAAGACAAAAACCCATGTGTTAACCAAACAATAAAAAGATATGTTCATCTCAGCTCATGAAATGGATAGAACAAATGAATTCTTCCTCAATTAATGAATATTCAATTTTATGAATCTTGATGAAGGCATAACAATTAAGTTGCAGCAAAATATGATATAAATAACAACAACCTTCATTAACCATTTTCCCAAAAACTACAAACCAGATTTTGTTGAAAAGTGGCAAGTAAATTTATAATATATGAATGCCTTTATGATCCAAAAATCAGATTGTTGTGGTGCACGGATCATGGGATATAAACAAAATGGTTGTAGGTGAGAGTGCATGATTTCCGAAATTTTATGAACCAATTTAACTTGAAATGATCTGGGTATGTGTATTTTAATAGTATATCTGTGTTTCCTAGAGATCACAAGAATTGAGTTCATAGTTTTAAAAATATTATGGAAATCAATTTCTACACTAAAATGGTATGCCTTAAATGAGAAAGAAAACAGAAAACATCCATCATGCGTAGCAATTCCTCCCCCTCTTTGAAAAATTAGCATGCCCTCATGCGATGCTAGAAAACAAATAGAGGTGATTGCTACTATCTGTTGAATTCAATGCTTGGTGTAAAACAACATGGAATAAGGGAGGTGTTGAGAATGTATAAGAATAGAAAAGGATGATAAAGAATATGAATGACGTGGTCATAAGAAAGAAATGAAGGAACACTCCCCCACACTCGAAAATGATATGCTGTTGAAAAAGGGGAAGTGGTAAAGATGTGAAATGAAGGATGATAAATAATGCTCAAAATGGATTTTCATGAAATTCTCCTAAATTCGTAATAAATCAAAAAAATTATGCTATTTTACCTCAAGTTTTACCTCCAAAAGAAAAATGTGGAATGACATATATGTATTGCTAGTTGTTGAAGCTGATGTAGACACAGTTGGTGCTAAAAGTGATGCAAAAGGTGGAATGCAGGTAAGCACATAATGTCTGAAGAATGGTTCATGTTCGCAAGTTGCTCGAGTCGCTTCTGTTAGTTTCAATAGTGTGGTCATGTTACAAACAGAATTCTGCCCATACTTGTTGTTCGCCTGTAAACAAAGCACTATTTTGCATACAATGTTCTTGAATCCATAGTGTTAGCTTTGAATAGCAACAAATAAGATGCATGCAAAATTTCAATTAAAAAAACTTATGTATACATGCAATACTAATATGTTGTCAAATCAACAAGGTATGGAAAAGTGCAGTAATCATATCACATGCAATCCCATAATGCATACATTCCCCCCTCCAATTGGAAAAATGATCCCATGACCATAAAGCATATGAAAGGGGTGGTGCTGACAGCAAGGCAATGGAATGAACAATATATCAGTAAATGAAGCAGAGTACACTTATCAATGAGAGGACGGTGAAAGTTATGGTTATATTGAGAGCAAAGTGTGTAAAGATAGTTATGAATAAGAGATAGGACGCTTTGGATTGATGATCGTTTATGCAAAATGAAAAGGGACAACAATATGTTTAAAAGATGCTTTGCTGACAGTATTCTAGCTGAAAATGATGTGATTGATCGTAAAACAATTTCTCATGCATAAAGGTTCAAAACAGGGAAAAAGTTAAGGAAATAACTTCTCTGATAAAAAGAAAAAAGAAAGGGTATTATAATAATAATTGACGAAAAGATATAACTTCAATACCATAAGCAGAGTCGCTGCTGCCAGCAGGCATCCATAGCCTTGGCAGGGTTGCTTTTTAACCCATATGAGCCAGAATCCTCAATTTATAACTACAGAGTTTCATTCATGTTCTACAGAAGAGATCAGTGTGCTGGCGTGGTAACCAGATAACCACACTGCCATTCACTGGGATGTAGCAAAAGTGATCAGGTCAGCTCGTGATGAGACCTCCTGTTCCAAGGATAATTTGGCTATCCAATGGATCATAACCCTGGTGTGGTGGCCATAATGGGAATGTCACTTTGTTACAGCCTTATGAACATGGTAGGCTGGCTCGTAATGAGACCCCCTATCCTCCATCTGCGAACAAAAATTTGTTGTTATTACACATTTTTATGATAAAAAGAGGGAGGCTCAATACTCCTTAAGAGCAGGGATGGCGGAAGAAGTTGAACATGTCAATATAAAAAAAATATACCCATAATCTCATTTATTACAGACAGAGAAGATTATAACCAGGAAGGATGGAACCAGCATGGTATTAAGATGATCAATCAGTATCATGTACAACAGAAAACAATGCAGTAAAGTAGTATATAAATAATTGTGTCCCTTTTTGAAAAGAATCTATCATCAAGGAGCTGTCCTGTTAAAGATTATAACGTAAATGATAATAACTCGCTTCAAAAGAATCCATAATTCTTGTCCTCATAAAAGTAGTGTACTTCATGCCATGAAAGGGAATCAGGAGAATGTGGTTGAGCTGACCTATGAATAATCCCACAAGAGAAAGGAAAGGGTTGCCCTAAAAAATATTCCCAAAGTGTTGCTTTTTTTTTTTGAATGAACAACAAAAACACTCCAAAAAGTGTTATTCTTTGTAGGGAACAACAAAGGAAATGCACACCAAAAAGCAAAAATACACACAAAAAAAATGTGAGAATGCAAATGCTGTTCCTTTGGAAAAATGAACAGCAAAAATCAAAAAGTATCGTTCCTTTGAAAAAGGAACATCAAAAATGAAAAGTGTCGAAGTGCTGTCCCTTTCGAAAAGGAACAGCAAAACGTGAAAGTGCAAAAAGTGTTGTTCCATTTCGAAAAGGAACAACAAAATGTGAAAGTGCAAAAAGTGTTGTTCCATTTCGAAAAGGAACAGCAAAATGTAAAAGTGAAAAAAGTGTTGTTCCATTTCGAAAAGGAACAGCAAAATGTGAAAGTGAAAAAAGTGTTGTTCCATTTCGAAAAGGAACAGCAAAATGTGAAAGTGCAAAAAGTGTTGTTCCATTTCGAAAAGGAACAGCAAAATTTGAAAGTGAAAAAAGTGATGTTCCATTTCGAAAAGGAACAGCAAAATGTAAAATTGCAAAAGGTGTTGTTCCATTTCGAAAAGGAACAGCAAAATGTGAAAGTGCAAAAAGTGTTGTTCCATTTCGAAAAGGAACAGCAAAATGTAAAAGTGCAAAAAAGGCCGTTCCATTTCGAAAAGGAACAGCAAAATGTGAAAGTGCAAAAAATGTTGTTCCATTTCGAAAAGGAACAGCAAAATGTGAAAGTGCAAAAAAGTGTTGTTCCATTTCGAAAAGGAACAGCAAAACGTAAAAGTGCAAAAAGTGTTGTTCCATTTCGAAAAGGAACAACAAAACGTGAAAGTGCAAAAAGTGTTGTTCCATTTCGAAAAGGAACAGCAAAATGTAAAAGTGCAAAAGGTGTTGTTCCATTTCGAAAAGGAACAACAAAACGTGAAAGTGCAAAAAATGTTGTTCCATTTCGAAAAGGAACAGCAAAATGTAAAAGTGCAAAAGGTGCTGTTCCATTTCGAAAAGGAATATCAAAATGAACTGTGAAAAAGGAACATCAAAATGAATGGCTGAACCAAAAAGTGCTATTCCTTTAGAAAAATAAATAACAAAACGAAAATGATGGCCCTTTGAAAAAGGAACAGCAGAAACGACAAAAATGCACACAAATGTTGTCCCTTCATAAAAGGAACAGCAAAATACACAACCATAAAATGCAAACACTCAAAGAATGAATTAGCTTTTCACTGCAGTTATGCTAAGGATGAGTTGCACTTTGAATGAAGCAACACCTGAAACACAAAATATAAGAGAAATTAGAAAAGAAACGACAAAAAGCAGTATGTAAATAAATAAATTGAGTTGCAACAGCTATGATGTTATGTCAAAAAAATGATCTATTTGAAAAATGTTTTGGCAGCAGTGACAAGACATGAATCTTGAAATTGAAATCAATTCTTCATTTGTCTTATTATGAATCCGTTGGGTAATGATTTGGATAAAATTCCTTTGTTTTATAAAAATTTCTTTGAAAAATCACTCGTCCATAAATTGACCTTCTTTATTTTCCCAAGACCTGCAAAAACGAGTATCTACCTGCAATAAAACA
>APFE030841548.1:108287-121200 GCA_000404065.3 Pinus taeda | reverse complement strand
TTCAAAAGTAGAAATGTGAGCCATTTCTTACCATAATAGAAGATGTTCTTCATGTGTTTCTTCAAGGCTCCTTCAAATGTTCCTGTCAATCGGTTAGTGAAATGGGTGGTGCTCACATCACCACTTGCGTGAGATCATGTGATTCATTTTTTTTTAATTTCTATCTTTTTCCTAATCATTCACACAAAAATTCAAACATCTATTTCTACCCTAGGTTCTTTAACAGTCCTGCTGGAAAGCGGACGGGGGAGCAGGGCTTTTACATGCTCCGTACGCAGGTTCTTACCTTCTGTTTTTAAGATCCAACTCTTCCCTAGCATGCACTCATCAGATTCACACTACTCTTTAGAAATGGCTACACTCTCCCCGGCAACGGCGCCAAAATGTGGAGGGATAAAAAAGGTGTCTTTTAAACTCCTAATTACCTCACATTAATTGTCAACCCAGGGACGACTTTTTATTTCAAGAGTGTACTCAGTCTGAGGCGGCTATTTACTCAAGAGTAATGTTTAGTAGTACAGCGTTCAGAAAACACAAGGGTAGACGGATGCTAAACTTAAATTACTTCAAAAGGATAAAATCACACAAGGCAGCTTATCAGTCAAGGGTGCGGAAGCGATAACCCATCCCTCTAGAAACTTATGGAAAGGAAATTAGAGCATGGACCATAGGTTTGGGAGCTAGGCAGCGACTGCTGAGGCTCACTACAGCCTTAGACCTTCTCTCACACCAAAGCAACAAATGCAAGTAAATGGAACGGCAACAAATAAGAAATGGAATAGCAAGAAACTGAAATGTTCTAAACTAAATCATTCACTCAAACAACCATCAATTGAGGATACAGTAGCAATAACTCATTCCTATGGATATTGATGCAATTGAAATCAAACACACAACATTAAATAACCAATTGGAAAGTGCAAAGAATTAAATCAATCGTATTACTACAACTCGATGAAAATGAAACAATTGTGCTAATTAAAAGAATGCTGAAAGGTAAGCTTAAATAATTGCAGAAAGTAAATGAATAATAGCACTAAGTATTAGAACTGAATAGCCAAACTTATATAACTGTAATACACAGAAGATTGTTAAATTACTGGAGTGATCAGTGCAGCTTTGAAGATGAAATGAACAGCGCAACAACATGCTGGCAAAAAGCAGTGAGCTATGTTAAGAAGGAAATGAACAGCAACGTAATTTAAGTACAGTATATAAAACATATCAGTTCATTCAGTCTGGAAATACCAATCAGTAAAATTACATGATTACGATAAGTAGAAATAAAATCAAACCATCACACAATAAAGATCATGAAATAATGGTACAGGAACGGCAAGTGAATCCACCGGGGTTGGGCCCATAACCACCAGTGGTCACTGCCGGTAGTGCTTCAGAAGATGCGAAGGAATAATAACTCTGCTTATATATTGATCATCAAATTGAACAACGTTACATTGAGTGGTGCCTTCTCAGCAATGAGAGTCTGCAAATAAAATTACAATTCAACATAATACTCATTCCATCTCTCCCCCTATCCTATCACTCTTGAATCTCTAATTCTACATCCTCAATTCTATCATTCGAATCCCAAAAGTCTTTCTGAAGTCATCCTGAAGCCACCCTGAAGCCATTTCGAAGCCATCCCCTCTCTGATCTTTGTTTTCATTTAAATAGAGAAAGATCAGAGAGCAGTTACAACATAGATAAGTACAACATGATTTCTTTTACAAAATTGGATGGATTCTAACCAATTGATCAACAAGAAAATATATTTCCATCTAACTTCCAACAAGAGCAAGGCGAATTTAGGTTTTCAGCTGAGATTTGGAGGACGGCCGCAACAGCAAATCTGAGAAAATCGTGCTCAAAGAACCCTACGTTTCTCCTTGTACAAGCCAAATTTGGGCAAACTGTTCTTGATGAAGTTAATTGGGCCCAGTCTGGACAAAACCCATGTTCCGGATTTCTCAAATTCGTCTTCATTTGCTCAGAATCTCAACCGCAAAATTGTCACTCCTTAAACCAGCGAATTTTTGAGTTGGCATATTTAAAAATCAAATCTTCAATCTCGAAGTTACCTTGGAGGCTAAAAATGGTGAATAAAGTTATAACCAACTTAAAAGAACTATCATTGATAAAATAATTCATAATCATCAATTTATTAGAAATAAAGGAGAATAAATAATATAAGAGCATAAATCATCATAAAATGGAGTTATATAAAAAATTATAATAAATGACATGATGAAGATTAGTGGAAATGGGTGGGATAAGTGTTCAAAAGTGATAATAATAATGGAATATTGATGGCCCAACACCTATATAAAATGTTACTACTATTATCAATACAAGTACAAGAAAGGTGAGCTCAAAGCTAAGAAATTCACATTGATGGTTTGCAAGATCATTTACCTATTTATGTTGGCAGCTTGAAGAAGTCTAAACATATTTATGACATGCTAGTTGGGATGTATGAGGTCAATAACTTGAATCACATTCTCTCTTTGAAAAACCAACTCAAAGAGATGAAGATGAACAAGGGGGGATAAGTGAAATCATATATGATGATAGTATCATGACTTAGGGATTAATTGCAATCTTCCAGCAAAATACTATCTGATAAAGAGTTGGTGGTGTTGACTCTTCAATGTATTCCTCTAATTTGAGAAACCTTCATTAGTACTCTAAGAAACAATAATGTTCTTCCAACATTTGATGAGATCATTAGTAAATTAGCTCAAGAGGAGACCGTAATGATTTCTGGAGGAATAATTCAAAAACATGAAGAAGGAAATCCCTTTTCATTCGTTGCTCAATAAAAGAAGAGGAAAGGAAGAGGAAGACCATCTGGTTCAAGAAGACCTCCCCGTCAATAAAATGACTCCAAGAGAAGAGGAAGTAGAATTGAATGCTTTAACTACCACAAGGATGGCCATTATGCTCGAGAATGCCCAAAAAAGAGAAATGATTAAATATCCAACTACAACAACAATGAAGGCTTCAAAAACAACAGGTTCAATAATCAAAGAACAAGAGATGATTGAAGAAGAAGGGATGATAGAAGAAGAAGAGGTACTCCGAATTATCAAGAAGAAGGCCATCATCCTCAAAAGAGGTCAAGGAATGCCAAGTATGAAAATAATATAGTTGCAAGTCAATCTAAATATACTCTTATTTTTTCTATTTCTAGTTCTTCCACTCCAAATTCATACAATAGTTGTTTGGTAGATAGTGGGGCTTCAATAAATTTGTTTGGATATTAGGAAGTCCTCTCAAACCTGGTTGAGAGGGAGTCAAATTTGAAAATCATCCTTGGAGACAATACTGCTCATCCTATGAAGGGTTTTGGTTCCATCAAATTTCATTTGGAATCTCATGAATTTGTTCTTCTTCATGATGTTATGCATGTTCCGGGACTAAAGAAGAACTCAGCATCCATATCTACCTTGAAAGACAAATACATGAGAGTAGCTTTCACTAAAGGAAAAGTCCTCACATGGCCTATGGAATCCCACATGAGGGATGCTTTTACCTTGGGATCTAGAATTGGAGGACTCTATAGAGTCAGTAGAAGGCCTCTATTGGCAATGGTTCATGACATCAATCATCAAAGTGAGATATGGCACCGAAGATTGGCATATATACATTATGATTCCATGTAGTAATTGAAGAAGTTTCTTCTAGGATGCCTAATATTCAAGCCAGTCACGATGCAATATGTTTGGGATGTGCAAGTGGAAAGAAGACAACATGACCATTCCCCTCCAACAAGAACAAGACTCATGGCACTCTTCAACTCATTCGTTTTGACCTATATGGACCCATGCCAGTGCACTCTCTTAGTGGCCATCTCTACTACATAATATTTATTGATGAATTATCCATGAAGACATGGATATACTACTTGGAGAATAAGGATGAGGATTTTGACATGTTCAAGGACTTCAAGGCGTTGATAGAGAATCAAATAGAGAAGAAGATCAAGGTCTTCACGTTTGACAATGGTGGAGAGAATACGTCAAATGAGTTTGATAACTTTTGCAAGCAAGATGGAATTAAGAAGGGAACTATTACACCTTACAAATACAAGAAAAATGGTGTAGTTGGAAGAAACAATAAACCCATCATGGAAGTTTCCTGATCTATGCTACACGATCAAAAGTTGTCAAAGTTCCTCTAGGGAGAACTCCTTGACGGCAACTCACTCACAGGTCTGCTCAGATTTGATAAAAGGAAACTCACAATATAACAGGTCAATTAAGAGGTAACATGGCATTGATACATAAGAAAAGGAATTTGGAACAAAGGTCTACTAATAAGAATCAACAATTTGAAGGAAAAGGATGTTTTTAGATAGTTTAAGCTGTATATGTAGGTTCAACTTGTCAAAGCGGTGTATACACACAAGTTCACAAAACCAAAAGTGCGTATACGTAAGGACAAACTTTCACAAGAAGAAAAGCAGATATGGGTTGGAAAATCAAGAAAATTCAAGAGTAAAGAATACCAAGGGTCAATAACATGGTATTAGCCCAAAATATTGAGCGAATTAATGGTTATTTGATCCCGTCCAAGAATACCATAGGCTCTAAGTGTTGTTTTGGTCCGAGGTATTGAGGAAGGCCAAAACTATATGAGGAGAAGATCAAAGGGCCAGGTGTGCAAGTGAAGGGGTTTCTTAGGAATACTTCTATTTGAAGTATATTTTATGTTGCAGGGGTTATGATTATGATATAATCTAAAATATTTTGTGCACCTTGGATACAATGTTGGATCAAGATCATGAGACCTAAAATGACTTATCATTGTATGATGTGATATTGGTTGGGCTAGATTTGATTGCTTACACATGTTTTATTCTTTAAATATCATGATATGGGTATGTCTGAAGTCTGGAATACCAGCGAAGTTGTAAGTTAATATTTGCAGATCTATACGCTGGTTTCTCTAATCACAGTAGGGTGCACAAACAAGTTCACTTCACTGAAGTAGAGTATATAAATCTGTTTGGGAAATGAAAAATTATTCAATTGTAAATAATGATTCACCCCCCCCTCTGAGTATTATTTCCAACAATTGGTATCAGAGTAGGTCCTTCACAAGAAGCTTGATCGGTTGAAGGGAGATATTTCAAGATGAACAATCACAAAGGCATGGGATCTATCAGACCACCAATCTTCAATGGGAACAACTTGGTATTTTGGAAAATAAGAACTAGAGCCTATCTTCAGTCGCTTGGAGCCGATGTTTGGGAAATTATGGAAGGAGGATATCAATTTCCAACAACAATACCTACAGATAAAGCAGGTAAGAAGTTATATGAAAATAATGCCAAAGCAATAAATAATTTATTGGGAAGTCTGTCAGAATCAGAATTTGTCAAAGTCATGCGGCTCAAGACAACAAAATAGATATGGGACAAAATCATTCAAAGCTACGAAAGAGACTCCTAGGTAAAACGTGGTAAGCTCCAAACACTCAGAATTCACTATGAAAATCTTAAAATTCATAGTGATGAAAGTTTTTCTAGTTACCTTTTACGTGTAGATGAGATTGTTAATTGTATGAAGAATCTAGGTGAAGAGATAAAGGAGGCTACTTTAGTAGAGAAATTTTGAGATATGTTGATGGTGCTGGACTCGCCAACATGTCAAGGGGATCTCCCCGGTAAGAAGTCCCAATTAGACCTCAGACCATTTGGTGTAGGAGTCCCAGTAGTGGGTCATAAGGTAAGTCCCAATAGTGGGTGATAAGGTAATGCCTTGACCGCGATGTCACATAGAGGAACGTAGGATAACTAGGTCAGTAGCAAGGGTGTGACTACTACAGTGAGTCAAAGAAGATGTATGAGAGGTTCTAACACAAAAGGGGAGATAGGGTGAAGGTGAGTTCCAGGTTGAAAGGGATCATTCCCAACTCGACTAGGAAAACATAACACAAAAGGACATACACAACTTCCAACAGAGAAATCCACTCAGATGCGGTAGTCACAACATACAAGGTAAGATAACACGTGTTAGCCTCCTATACCAATAGGTTTCATCTTTCATGATTGTCTTGATTAAACTATGGAATGTGTTCAAACCTTCTTTCTTGAGCAAAGGTGTTCCATATCTTGAAAACCCAAAAAATCAAAAAAGTTAAAAAATGTAAAGAGGGTGTACCCTAAAAGAAAAATCAAAGGGTAAGAAAAATAAAGTGGTCAAAAAAAAAAAAGAAGTGAAAGAAATGAACCCCAAGCAAAAAACAGACCAAGGAAAGTGTGCAAATCCAAATGCTACTACTACTTCATTTTTGTAATAAAACAATTGTGTGCAGCTTGTCCAACCTTTGCCACAATTCATGAATAAGTCAAACTGTTTAAACTTGGATTACTCATATTTCGATTTCATGTTGTAGATTAGAGAATAAATATTTGACCAAACAGTTTAATCTTGGCAGATAAGTAGATAGTTAGAGTTAATAAAAGGTGCTCAACAGTTTAATCTGAGCCCTTGGATGTAATAAGGGTAGAATTAGATAGATTTTCCTTGTAAAAAGAAAAAATGTTGATGAGGGTTTGAAAGTCTAAATGCACCCTAATAAAGAAGAGAAAATGGTAGTATTAAGTAGACAGGGTAGGTAGATGGTGCTGCAAAGTGTTATCTGATGAATGATGTTGCTACATGTTTTTAATACTTTACTTTCATCACAAGTACTAAAGCAAGAAATACATTGGAAAATAACCAGAAGCAAAGTCAAACTCATTAACCTCCCTCATCACTTTCCCCTCAAATGTTTCACTAATTTCCCGCAAAGTACTAAGGTATTTGGAGATCAAAGGGGCTCAAGGCATTTCCTTGACCTCTGGAGGGACCAGACCCTCGGCCTAATGATCAAAAAGACCTAAGTACTTAAGATAATCCATCATTATAATCTTCCATCTTTAACTTTGTCCTAAGTAAAATCCTATCTTACTTAGGAAACTCATGCAAAATCCCATAAAAATCCATCAAAATAACTTGCTATTCTAAGTTTAAGTGTTGAAGATAAAATATTTCAATTTACTTCAGAAGTTATCACTTTCTAGATGTTTGCAAAAATTTTTGAGTTCCTTGTCCTTTGCCGATATTACATTTAACTCTATTTATACTAAATCCCTAATAAAATACCTTATCCTAAGTATATAACTCCCTTTTTATAAATATCCCAAAAACCCCTCTATTATAAGTTTTAACCAAAGTATTTATATCCCCGCACATTTAAAATAATAACCCACTATACGCCCTTTGGTAAAAATTATCATTATATTATAATCCTGCCCTTATGGTAATTAAATAATATTTGTTTGTTACCATATAAATAAAAATATATATATAAAAAAACTTCAAACATGCCATATGTATGTTTAAATACAAAAATATGAATAAAACTTCCGAAAAGTTTTGTGCCACCGTGGTTTGTCAACCTGGCAATCCCCGCCCTGACTGCAAGTAAAACTCAGTGTTCTTTGTTTTTCGCTGAAATAGTGATTAAAAATCATCACTGAGTCCTTCCCAGAGGTTTTAAAACTGTGTAGTTTCTCCCTGAACCAACAAATTGTGCCAATTTCCTTCATTTTTTAGAAATCCCACCCGGCCTGTGAGTAAAACCAAAAACCTCCATTTTGAATCCACAAGAACCAAAATGGAGGTGTCGGCAGCTCTGGATATTACTCCACTGAATGCTCCTCACCGTGAATTGGAATATTTACCTTTGATAGATGAAGATTTCCAAATTAAAGACCTGCATTTTGATGAAAGTCCCCTATTGAGCTATTGTAGCTACAGAGACGAATACTCAAAGGGGCACGATCTTATAGGGTTGTGGGAATCCAATCTCCCAAGGTATCTCATTCCTTCAGTCATTTATTTCCCAGAAATCATCCATTACTGCCATTCTAACTATAATCTGACTCAAAGAGCTGTAATATCCCCTGGCCAGAGTGTTCTTTTCCCCATTACTCCCCAAGCTATGAATGTGATGCTCCATTTTGAACCTGGTCAAAACCTCACTCCCTTGTCCATTGGGGAATTGCTTGAAAAATCTACTCAGTTGTCCCCTGAAGAGGTAATCATAAGATCACATCCTTGGATAAAAAGTCTTAATACTAGTCATAAGATTTGTTTACTCTAAGATTGTTATCAAATCTATTCAAACAGAGGTTAGAAAGCATAACAGCTAAAGAGTATCAGTGGTTAAAGAGTATTAGTGGTTAAAGTGTATCAGTAAAAGTCATGAAAGTTAAAACGAAGTTACAGAGCAGTCAAAGGTAAACAGTAAAAGTGAATACAGAAGGCAGTAAAATGGTAAAAAGAGATGATAATACTTTCACCAATATTGAGGTTTGTCTAAAGTGAAAGTAAAACAGTCAAAAGAGCAAGAAAGTAAAAAGATGAAAAAACATA
Source organism: Pinus taeda (assembly GCA_000404065.3). Taxonomy (NCBI): domain Eukaryota; kingdom Viridiplantae; phylum Streptophyta; class Pinopsida; order Pinales; family Pinaceae; genus Pinus; species Pinus taeda. Next base: position 112,771 of record APFE030841548.1, on the reverse strand, counting down.
ACAAGAAGGAACATTTTTGTAGAAATTGCATATTTTAGTCATAGTTTTGCAGAAAATATTGTGATCCATCCAAGATGAATTTTAAAAAAATGAAGAATGTTTATGTTCCTAAGAGGTCCATCTACAAAAACCTCTCTCACTTTTCTAACAGCCATTATGGTTTTGGAAATATTAAACAATGTTGGAAAGTACTTTTTGCAGAAAATTTCAGTTTAAGTCATCATTTTGTAGAGAGTATTTTGGCCAATCCAAAATACTTCATACAAAACTGAAGGAGGTTTTTGTTCCTAAGATACCCATATACAAAAACCTATCTCAGTGTTTTCACACTGATTTTATAATGAGAGATACATGCGCATCTTTACAGACCATTTTTCAGACTCTGTAAAACTCTGTTTTACACATATTTTTTACAGAGACTAGCATGCATAGCTGGAGAGGAATTTTGGGAAAATGAAAGGGGTTTATCTCACCAACATATTGATCTACAATAACGTCTTTCACTTTTTACATATCTATTACGGATTGAGAAATACAAAAATATCATTGGACCCCAAGTTTGCAGAATTGTTGGAGCAGATTGCACAAAGAAAGGAAACAGTTAGTGACTTGGATGCCTCATCATCAACTAAGAGTTGGATCAAATTCGAATTCTTCTCTTTGTCATCACCTATCCATACAAAATAGTGCCAAATAGATGGATTAGTTTGAGTGTCCTTTAATTAAATTCTATTTATGTAAATAGTTGGAGAGATTTGTGAACCAATTTTGATATTTGTTTCAAGATATTTTACTTTAGAATTGGTATAAATACTCCACTCTTGGAAGCATTGAGGGGGATTCATTACTTTGCTGTAACATTGAAACTTCAGAATAAAAGTGCTTGGAGAAATTTTTCATGGCTTGGCTGGATGAGATTTAAAGCACAGGACTTGTTGCAGGATTCATGTGTTGGACAGCAGTTCAATAAGTGTTTATACCCTTTCTCTGAAATTTTATATCAGTCTATAATATCATCATATCCATTTATGAATAATTCGCATTACAGATTGGAACAAAATTCTCTTAATTGTGCTCTGTTTTTATATGTTATTATTCTTGATTTTTTCTTCCAAATTAGTTATAAGCAAGAATTCTTAAATGCTCTTGCTTTACTAATATTAAACACATAATACCATCATATCCATTCCTGAATAATTTGTATAAGAGATTGAAATAGAATTTGTTTAATTGTACTCTGTTTCCAAATGTTATTATTCTTGATGTTTTCCTCTAAATTAGTTATAAGCATGAATTCTTAAATGCTCTTGCTTTACTAATTTAAACACTGTTGGTTACTATAACAAAGGATTCTTCATTGCTCTTTCTTTGTAGTCATTTCATTTCTTTCTTTTGGACATGGTGAAAGACTCTTAGTTGCCTTTCATCCCTTCAAATTCATCCCATCCACTTTAAATTTTAAGGATTGTTCTCTGTCTAGCTATCTTGCCCTGTAATACCATCGTGTGCTTAGAATAGAAATCCAGTAAAGCCATCCTTTGACTCCATAGCCCAATGGACCGAAAGCTCTCAATCTTGCCCTTAGTTTGTGGATTCCACCATTTTCCCAAAACAAATTCTTGAATCTATAACTAGCCTAAAACCTTCCAAGAACAAAGATAAATCATAAAGAGAGAGCCCCTCTGGATGCAGATTGGCTAGATTCTACATCTAAAAGGTTGGTTTGTGGTTACCTCGGGTATACTTTCCTCTTACACAACTTCTAGGAAAACCTGAGTGATAACAACGCGTACCGCACTCATGGATTAGTTTGAATGAGTGCAATGATTGTTACAGCAAGGTTCATGTGCAAGGTATGTCTTGTGTCTAGCAGAGCAGTCGACACAGATGGTGACATCATTAACAACATATACAACACATTGACAACAAGATTCATATAATTTCATGTGAATCAGTCCATACTGTTGGATACCTATACCAATAGGTTTCATATTTCATGATCGGCAAATTCAAATGCCAAATATGCTCTGCTTTGCTGATACAAAGATCCCATATTTCCAAGGAAAGGCAAGGTGTGTACATGCCTTCATGTTTATTAAATTTTGATGGATGGTCCAACAGTCTAATCTGGATCATGCCATTTTTCAATTTTCTGTTGTAGAATAGAGAAAGAAGTCTATCCAAACTGTTTAATCTTGGCAGACCAATAGTTAGGCAGAGAAGCTAAGGTTCCCAACTGCTTAATCTGGGGCCTTAGAAGAAATAAGGGTAGTGCTAGATAGGCAATCAAAAGAAAATGCCAATGGAAAAGAAAAGGCACATAAGGGTCTGCAAGTCCAAGTGCACCCTCCAAGAAGAAACAAAAAATGCTAGGCAAGTAGATGGGTAGGTAGATAGGGTTGCAGAAGTGGTGTTCCTTTCAAACTGAATCTTGCTGGTCAATACAAGGAAAGCAACACAATGGAGCATGTCTAACTTCCCTTTTTTCCTTATTTGTCACTCATTACTAACATCCCTTCACCAGTTGTGGTTATGAAAGAATTCAAGGTTTTATGTTGGTCCCTGTTTCCTTTAAGAGCCACATTTCTTGTGCAAAATTCTTTTCATTTTGATCTACTCCATAAGCTAAGTTGTTTTCTAATAAACTTAGTGATATCACTCCTCATTCACCTTCTCCCTCCATATTAACCTTCAACTTCTATTATCTAACTCCCTATGTCACCCTTTCCCTACTATTATAACACCATGATGTATAAACCCCAAGCATTATATAAATATTCCCCCGTTGGCATTATAGCCATATGATTCACTACTAGGGAATTAAATTGACATCTGGTTAGTTTAAGAACCCAAACCTTACCCCTTGGTCTCCTTCAGAACTCATCTACCTAGTCAACCCTTCATTTTGCCTAAGAAACCTTGGAAAAAACCCATTCGCACCCTTTAACCCGCTCAAAAGGCAAAAATACCTTGAAAACCCACTTTTCCGCTTTATCCTAAGTTCGGGATTAATGCGCGTTTTATACAAAAATACATTGAAAAACCATTGTTTTTGCATTTATCCAAAGTTTGAGGTGCGCGCGATTTTGCAAAGAAATTTCATAAAAAAACCCATTTTTCCTAAGTTTTTGTGATTAGTGCGCCTTTATAAAAATACATTAGAAAACCATGCAATTCACGAATAATTCTAAGGGTCCCGCCGGGCACAAATCCCATGGAAAATAATATTTTAATGCCCACCCGACGCCGTATCATCCACACAGTTCATCGGCCCGTCGACCGTCCGATCGGGCGCTTTTCATCCGACGGTTGACGTGGATATCGGACCGGCCCCGATGTCCGAAAGTTATCATCCGATATCTGTCAGAGGCTGACGTCAGGCCTCAGCCACGCGTCGCCACCACAGTGTATCGGAGCCCCCTCTGATAGATTCCCTTCCGTATCAAAAGCGGTGCGATATGATACCGCCGTGGTTTCCGGTTTTCCGCTAGTCCGCCTGCCAGCATCAACGCCACGTCACTGCCTGCGTCATCGCCGCGTCCGCGCCCCCATCCGCCATTGCTCCACTTGTCCGCCACCTCACCACCCTCGTGGACCACTCATAAGCTGCCACGTCACCTAATGACGTCATGCTGACATCATCCGAGCCTGACCCACCCGATGACGTCATGTTGACGTCATCCGAAAAAGGCGCGAATGTCCCAAAAATCCATACTTTTGCCAATTTTTCGCGTTTTTTGCACTTTTTACAAAAACTGTTGTTGTGCCTTCTGCATGCATTTTACGTCCAAAATTGCGCCAACTTGCTCAAATCGACCTGGAGACCTTCGTCGCGCCTACCCACCTGCATTTCTGACCTGGACCGTCGAGTTTATCAGGTATTTATCCCTGCAAATATTTTCTGAGCCTGGTTTTGTCTGCAGTAGCTGAGAACTCACTTAAGATACTGAAAAATGCATAATTCACTGGCAAAATTCCCTGCACCCAGTTCCCATTGAAAATTGAACGGTCGAAATTCACTAGCTGAGCCTGTTTAAACAAAACTTTCATTGAAACCTGCATTCTGTTCGCGCAGTCGTGAACAGGAAACCCGAAACTTACACCTAATTATTGAGAAAGGTCTGTTAAAGACAAGTATTCGCCTTCTCAAGTGACTGTGTGCAGTATTTCAATTGGTGCAAGTTTACCCTATCGTCCTCTGTTTCTCAATTCACCTCTTTGTCCAAGCAATACTTTTTCTATTACTCAGCACAAGTAACACTAATTTGCATACAAAGCAGAGTTCCTAAGTAACCATGGAGACTCCAGTAGCACCTGTGGCCCTCAATGTTGCTCCTTTGAATGCCCCTCAGAGAGAATTGGAGTGGCAGGATTTAGCAGACTTGGATTATCAAATCTCGGAGGACTCCCTAATACATAGCAATTTCCACCTCCACCTGCTAAATGAATTAAAGGCCAAGCATGTAGATGGAATAGATATATTG